>JAHZNE010003896.1:0-11265 GCA_027744055.1 Callyntrura sp. NNG-2020
GCTCACATTAGGAGCAATCGCAGCCTTCATCGTACTCGAAGTGCAATGAGCCGACTCCCGCTGGAAAAAGCACCTTTTAGATCATGCTATTCTCTACGCCAGGTAAGTGCCGAGGCTATGTTACGTCATCGCACCCCAGCTTCAAGGTCACATCTTGTCCCACCGACCATTTACTTAACATTCAATTAACTTAGCAATGGCAAGGCTTACGGAATATGGCGTTATCATAAGATTTTTAGCGGGTATTGTTTAAATACTTTATGCATTTAAAAAGTTAAAGAATGGTAATAGTAGCCCAACAATAAATAAATTGTTCGGAAAAATTGCAAAACAACATTTATTGGCAGATCAGAGTAACTGTTTAGCGGTTTGTAGATAGTTTGGGTTGGGGCGAAGTAAGACGGAGGAATGTGTATTGTAGACAAGCATATAAAATGCATGTAGTCTGTTGCTTGTTTTGTTTGAAGGTGTTATGAACAGCAACACAGCTACACTGCTCATCGCTCTCTGGCTAAGCAAGCAAACCGAAGCCGAAGCCTGCAAAACATTGTCAGCTCAGCTGTACTTATTTTTGAGGCAATCGCATCGTTTATTTTGTAAACATTGCATTTATTTTTCTGGGCGAAATGAATTGAAATGTGGGTGCATGCCAGATTGAATTTGACTTTTTCATGCAAAATGACTTTTATTTAATTATTTTGGGTAAAATGGATACAGGGAAGCGTTGCTTGTTTTGTAGAGAGATAATCATTCCATACAGCATTACCATAAGTCAAAACGATGGAGGGGAGGCGAGATGGAGGGAGGGACGCCCTACTTTTGAGAAGTTGTGCCAATACCTAAATGTTATTGTTGATAGTGAATGGTATCAGAGATTCAAAGACTTACTACAATTTGGTGGAAGCGTAACCGATGATGATAAGGACGAGAAGACAAGTGATGGTGTAAATGTCGAGTTTCTTTGTTTAAATTGTTTTGAATTGGTTGATAAGCTGCATGGATTGTACCAGGATTTGGGCAAAATTCAGGAGGATATCGAGAATTCCAAAAGATGCATACGGAGAGTGATCATAACCGCAAGCTCGAAAGGGGAAGAAACAACTAAAGTTCTGCCCAAGAAGCGGGGACGACCCAAGAGAAAGCGGGAGGACAAAGAAGCAGAATTTGTGGAAGCATTCCAGGCGTTGGTTAAGAATAGTCATGATGCAGAGCCTGATAAAGTTTTAGGTAATTCCGATGTTATTTATGTTGTATGTCGCTTGTAAAGGATTTTTACTATTATATTTTGAACCATTGATGCAGGTGGAAAGGCAATCGACTTGGGGATGTCGGGAAGTGAACGTCCAAATTCTGCACGACTTGTCCAGATTTCCAAGAAAATGAGGAAAACCAAAACTTGGTCAAGCAGGGTTAAGGACAGCGGTGGTGTGGATGTCCACTCTCAGGAACCACCTGCAGACATTATCGTAAAACTTGAACCAGTTCCAGCGGATAATCAGGATGTTGGAACCGAGGTAGAAGATCTTGACGACATACTCCCAGATGAAAACGTGAGTCTTGAAGATGAGACTGATGAAATCGATAACGTTAATATAAAAAACACGTCGGATCAAGTGAAACAGATCAAAACCGAGAAAACTGATTCGGAGACCAGGAGAAAATCTACTCGGTAGACTATTTTTTTGCATTTCGTATAGAAACTGTCAGTCAACATGTAAGCTCTGTACGCAAGATATCAAAATTAAAATTGAAGATGAAAAAGTCGCAATACGCTGAAGAGAACGAATCTGACACCACACATAAGTTTACATGCCGTTACTGTCAAGCTAAATTTCGGTTGGCACATCAAACCGACACCACACATAAGTTTACATGCCGTTACTGTCAAGCTAAATTTCGGTTGGCACATCAATACTACACACATCGCAAGTCTCATCTCCCTTCAGAAAAGAAAACCTTAGATATCCGTAACGTGTATGGAGTTGAAAATGGGAAAAAAATAATTGTTGCCAGGATATGCTCAATTTGTGGTCACCGGGTAAACGGTCGACGAGATAAACTGTACGCTTTCACGGAGCACATGCTTTCCCACGAGAACTACACATTGGACCAATCCGCCACCATTTATTCCTGCGATCAATGCGACCGGAAATTTAATATTGAACTGAATTTGGACCTACACCGAAAGTACAATCACGAATGGCAAAACATTCTTCTCAAGTGTGAAATTTGTGAAAAAACGTGTAGAAATCAAGCAGACTTTGCTCTTCACTTAAAAAGTCACGATGGCGTCACCAGGACGCACTCTTGCAAGAACTGTCCCATGGTATGTGTTACTTTAGACAAGCTATTGAGTCACATGGTAAAGCACTCCAGGAGTAAACAACTATATTGCCCGGAGTGCCCCCAACTAGTTCTACCTACCATCAAGGAACTGTATTTACACTGTGAGGCTGCCCACTCCCAACTGAAGGAAAAATTAAGTTGCGTGGAATGCGGAAAGACCTTTCTACTCCCTGCTACACTGAGAACTCATCTACGGAATACCCACGGAATTGGTGTTAACGACGACGAAGGGGAGTATACTTGTTCCCAGTGCAACAATGGCAAGATTTACAAGTTTAAGCGAATCTTGGAAAGACACGTACAGCATTACCACAGTAAAAACTCTCAGCGTTTTAAATGTGACCAGTGCGAAAAGTCGTTTATATTTAATAGTCTGCTTCTTAAACACGTCCAGGAGAAACATGAACGAATCCGGTATCCATGTCCACACTGTCCAAAATCTTACTCTGAGCAGGTATGTACCATTAAAGTTATTTGGAGTTAAACGAAATGCCATTTTTGATACAATTTTAATCGTAGTTTTTAACTTTTACTCTGAGCAGATTCAGTTGGGTCATCATATGAAGATACACACGGGCGAAGGCTTATTGCCGTGTCCAGTCTGTGGAAAGCTGTTTATATCAAAGGGCCAACTTAATGCCCACGCAGTGGTTCATATTGAAAAAAGTTCAGAGAACAGTTTTGTGTGCGACACGTGTGGAAAAAGGGTACGATTACAAGAAGATGGTGTCATCCACAATATTTTTCAACTGTGGATGATAAAGATAAAATTCACCTTAATTTTACTGAGTTAAAATGTTTTCGCAACGAAACGTGGATCTGTAACCATCACCATGGACGATGCATTCAGATGACATGACGACATGCCATGATGAAATTGTGCATGACACCCATGGGATATTTTCAAAATGAGGACTTGTAAGGAGAAGTACGTACTTAAGTACTGCATTCACCAGAAAAAAATCAAGTCAGCTAAAAGTGAATTTTATCGTCTACGGTTGATAAATATTATGAATGACACCATTGCCTCTAGTTTGTGAGCGAAAATCGTCTTCGACAACACAAAGTTAACCATGAAGAAAAGAAACTGCAATGCCCGCATCAAAACTGTAAAATGATGTTTGTACGTCGAGAGAACTTGTCCAGCCATTTACGAACACATACAGGAGAACGCCCGTACGTCTGTCCGATTTGCAAAAAAGCATTTAACCGTCGAGACATAAGGGTCGTTCACATGAAGAGTCATGGAATGAACCATGAAGAGGCAAAACAGTTTTACAAGAAGGAGTCGGAAGAGAAGAAGGCTCAGTAATTTTACTTTGGTCATTGATAACCCGGAGAGTGGAGAACATTTACACTTGTTTTAACTTGATGATTGATTAAGTTACATAAAGCTTACACCATATTACTTGTGATAACTACATTAAACAGAAATATTTTTCATATGTTGTTGTTCTTCCAAATAATTACTTATCACGAATAAAAAATGTATTACTCATAAAGCCATACTTTGGTCATTGATAACCCGGAGAGTGGAGAACATTTACACTTGTTTTAACTTGATGATTGATTAAGTTACATAAAGCTTACACCGTATTACTTGTGATAACTACATTAAACAGAAATATTTTTCATATGTTGTTGTTCTTCCAAATAATTACTTATCACGAATAAAAAATGTATTACCCATAAAGCCAAAAATGCCATGTAATTCCTAATTGTTCAATTAATGAATGTGTTCCGTCTCTGTTATATTGCCGACAAATAACCTGGCTCGTTTTTTAGACATAAATGCACATGTACATACGTGGGGATGGGTATTGCTGGTGGTAAAATGGTACGGGCATCATTGAACAAAAATTTTTGTTAACAGAAATCAGAGAAATCTGTCCCATACTTTATCTCTGGTCCCGGTCCCACATACGGATTTTGAAAACCCATAAAGACTAAAATAATTCCAATTCTGCTTTTCAGTAGAGAGGAAATTTTATTTTTAATTGAATTGCAGGGGTATGCGCGAACGCATTTCCCCCGAAGTAAAAATTGTGCGTCCGAGTTGTTCACATTAGGAGCAATCGCAGCCTTCATCGTACTCGAAGTGCAATGAGCCGACTCCCGCTGGAGAAAGCACCTTTTAGATCATGCTATTCTCTACGCCAGGTAAGTGCCGAGGCATTGTTACGACATCGGACCCAACCTCCACGGTCGCTTCTCTTACTACCGACCGTTTACTTTTCACTCAAATTTCTTTGACGTTTTAAATTTACTTCTCCATTTTAATAATTTACTAATTAAGACAATAAAAGTCTTTAACGGTTTTTGAATTTGATGACTTAAATTAATGTAAATTAAAACGAAGTTAATTAGAAATTACCAGAGATCTCAAAACATTTTGAAAGCTCTTGATGTGTTATGCTTTTTGACAAGCAGTATTTGAATGAACAAATAGCGCTTTATCATAAAGCAGTAGCGGGGTAAAGCGATACAACATTGTGATGTACTGAAATGCTCTCAACTCATGTCATTCACAGATGTACACAGTACCATACTGTTCCGTATGACTGCTACTGTGTTTTGTTTGTCACAATCGTATTTGTTCTATGTAAACAAACAATGCATTCAATGCACATTACATTTTGTCGTTTGCATTATCTTAAATATCCTCGTAAATTAACTGTCGAACTGTCAACTCATGACTTGAAGTAAATTCCAAGGTACAATGTGAACGGTCAATAGTTATCAACATCAAATGTCAATCAATGTGGAATCGACAGTGACAAAATAAATACAATGGCGCACTGTTTATTTTGCCAACTCCAAATTATTTCGTCCAATTTGGAAGAAACCAGCCCCAGCGAGACAGAAACTGGCACTGGAAGTGAAACGACGTTTGGGAGGTTGTGTTATTACTTAAATATTAAAATTAGCAGAGATTGGCGCCGACAATACCGGGATCTACCCCAATTTACGAGGAAGATCCAGGATGACAACGATGATGATAGTGGGGACAAAATGGAGACAACGACTTGTATGCGGTTGCTGTGTTTAAAGTGTTTTGAGTTGGTGGATGAATTGCGGAAAGTGTATGAAGAGTTGGAGAAAATTAAACGGGAAATTGTGGTGTTGACTAACGGAATTCGGCGGGTGATAACCAAAGAGAAAGCCGGGGTTGAAGCAGCTGCGGAGAAGCTGGAAACAGCTCCGAGGAAAAGAGGAAGACCGAAGAAAGTAGTGACTGTAAAGCAACGGGAGTTGGAATTCCTTCAGGAGTTTCAAACGCTAGTGAAGGAAAGCGTGAACTTGAATGGTAAATTATTATTGCCGCTGTTGGATATGCATTTTAATTTCAGTTTAATCCCATCATAATCTGTGTTTAGTCCGTTTTAAAATTCGTTGACCTCATTTCACCTCTTTTACTTCTAGAGCAATCGACCAGTGAGGATACCAGAAATAAAATTATTCGGAAACCTTCCAGGATTTCGGATGAAATCAACGAGGTCATTGATGGAAACTGTACGAGTGAAGATGTGTTAATGGTGCTGAAAGAAGAACCGGTTGACGATACAGAAGTAAAAATAGAAGTGGATCCAGAAGACTTGCATAATGCTAGCGCGATTTCAGATACGGAAGAGTATGAACTTGGTGGAGCAGACGAAAGTTTTTATGGAAGCAATGCTGATAGACCCGTGAAAGACAGTGAAAAATCAGAGGCACCTTACAGGAAAAAATCGCAAGCTGTGGATAACGCTGTGGATAGAATCAAAAGGAGATCTAAACGGTGAATATACCACAATAATTTATTATTTAAACAAAGTATTTAATGAAAGATTCAACCTAGCTGTACTGACGCTTTATTGTGTTCATTTATTAGGGTGAGCAGGTTAGCGAGCTCGGCGAAACGGCAGCATCACAAAGATACATCACCTCCTACTGCAGATGTCACGTGCTTGTCTCCTTTGAAACCCAAACTAAAATTAAAACGCCCTACAAAATCTGTTGATAAAGGTCGTCCCGCCTCAGGTCATCAGCTAACGTGTAGGTACTGCCATGCCAAATTTTCTTCCCCTCACAAATACTACACTCACCGCAAATCGCATCTGCCTCTTCACTCTAAGTCGCTGCACATCAGCACCGAATACGGCATCAAAAACGGAAGAAAACGAGTTGTTGCCCGGTTGTGTTCCATTTGTGGACACCGAGTGAATGGCCATCAACTAGCTATATTTATGGAGCACATGCTCTCCCACGAGCATACCGCGGTTGATCTCTCACTCCCAACTTACCCTTGTGATAAATGCGATAAGCAATTCAATATCAAACTAAATCTGGATCTTCATCGAATTTGCAATCATGAATGGAATCACGTTATCCTTAAATGTGACACGTGCGGGGATACCTCCTGTAAAACACAAGCAGAATTTGTTCTTCACCTCAAAAGCCACGATAGCGTCACCAATACCCACTCCTGCAAGTCCTGTCCAATGGCGTGTACTTCCCTAGACAAACTTCTCGTTCACATGGTGAAGCACTCCCAGAGCAAACGATTGTACTGTCCAGAGTGTCCCAGTTTCGTGTCGCCCACCCTGAAGGAGTTGTACCAACACTGCACAGAGGTTCACCCTGAACTCAAAGAAAAGTTTAATTGCACCCAACTAAATTGTACCAAATCTTTCCTAATACCAGCCACATTACGACGACACTTGAAAATCACCCACGGAATTGGGGAGGAGGATGACGAGCTGGAGGAATATTTTTGTGCGCATTGCACCACCGGTAAAATATACAAGTCGAAACGAAGTCTGGAGAAACATGTCCGCTTTTACCACGGAGATGAGGGCTCCCGTCCGCATAAATGCGAAATATGCCAGAAAACTTTCGTGTACAAAAGTCTTCTTCTGAAACACATCCAGGAGAAACACGACCGCATCCGATATCCCTGTCCTCATTGCCCAAAATCTTACTCTGAGCAGATTCAGTTGGGTCATCATATGAAGATACACACGGGGGAAGGGCTATTTACTTGTTCCGTGTGCGGAAAACAGTTTCCCCGACAGGGACAACTGAAGGTAATAATGTTGTTCGATGAAACAATATTGAATATGTCTTGTTTTGCTTTCACCATGCCAGCTTATTTGTGATTTACATTTGGCATTTATTCGGATTTACAGGTACACTCCGTTGTCCACTTGGAAAAGAACGCAGAAAGTAGTTGCGTTTGTGAAATATGTGGGAAAGGTGAGTTTTTGTTATAATAAAGATGACCTTAAAATTAGCCAAAACATTTAAGAGGCTGTTTAATAACAACAGTTTTTGTGATTTTAAAATTTAAAATATATTTTTAAGAGTTTGGAAACGAGTTACATCTCCGGAAACACAAGAGCAGTCACAAAGAAAAGAAGCTGAAATGTCCGCATTGCCAACTGATGTTTCGCCGCCCGGATCACTTAAAGTAAAATTCCACTGACAAGAATTGCAAAATGAAAAAATCTCAGTTTTCGGTTGATTTTGTCCCAATTGGTAAACTGTGCTGTAATTAATACCTTTATTCCTATTTTGTTTTGAAGGAGTCATTTGAGGACGCACACAGGGGAACGGCCGTTTGTGTGCCCGGTACAAAATTGTACAAAAGGATTTAATCGGAGGGACATCATGATCGTCCATATGAAAATTCACGGGATGAGTCAGGAGGAGGCAGTCAAGTGCTACAAGCAGCATTTGGAGAATATGAAGGAGGAAAGTTGTTGAAATTATTATATAGTCAAACCAATTTAAGCCTGTCATTATGAATTTAGGAAATGATTTTTTTGTAAATTTTGTTATTTGTACTGTTGTCGTTGTCGTAAATATTGTCAAATGTTTATGCTACAAAATGTTAATGTTAAATTTTGAATTGAGTGCAATGAATATTGAAATTGAGAGATAAAACTATACCGCATCATGCAATGCAACGGTCACATGAAACTCAAAGAAAAATTGGCATTATTTTTCACTTTTGTGAAGTACAATTTTTAAATACCTGATGAATAAAGAATTTCCTTACTTTTTACACATGAATTATCTCAGCTTATTATTTGTATCACTTCGTCACATACAAAACTAAGTGGAAAATTACCTGGATAAAGTAAAATAGATAGGCAGACGAAGAAATGCAGATCAGTGATGAAGAGATTCCAATATGGTGTAATGGAAATTGGAAATTATTCCTTCATATTTATAGGTATAACATTTATATGACTGATGAGACGGGTGAAACCTGCATCTTACAAATATTTGTAGGATAAACTTAAAAATCAATTTATGGTTTAAAAAATAGACATTTAATTGCCGATGGTTTATCATTCTTGTTTTATTACATAATTTCTGGCGGAAAATAAAAAAAAAGTTTAACATGTAGCTGTTGCTTTTTTTAGCATACTACTACTCACAAATTGGAAGTTACATTACTCCGAATTACAATTGCTGAGTAAAAGTTAGGTGTACGTCAGTGATCTGTACAGTTTGATAATTTATTACATTTATTTGACACGGTCTAATATGATAGTGTTTCCGCCGTTTTTATCACGAAATTCGGAAAATCCTACTTCGCTTCATTTGTGTATAGTGACCTGATACCATTTAAGAGAAGCCTAACATCATGTCACTCCTGCTAAGCTTGAATACAATATTTCTGCTAAAGTACAAGTACCTTTTGACTTTAGTTAGTTAGGACTTAAATTTATTATCCACCCCTCTCAATTAAAATTACTAATTCTTCGCGGAGTATTCGAAGACTGGAGACGGCCTTGGTGAGGGTTCTAATTGGTTTCCGCTCTAAAATCGCGGCAAACCAAAGTTTATAGCATTAACGGACAAGTCTTATAATCTTCAAACACTGGCGACAACATACATTGATGTCGGTGATGTTACATTTTAATATGAGGTACTACGACTTATATTTGCCTCATGGCAGGTAAAATGACAAACCTTCCCTATTTGACATTTATCACGTCTCCGCGTGACATGCAGTCTAAGTCAGTCGTTAAATAAAAGTCAAATTCTTGACTAAACAACGCTTAAATTGTATAGAGTACATGTACAAGTAGATATGTGAAACTTATTGGAAAGGACATTGAAAGTACATTCTTTCAAATCCCATTTTCAACGCTGTCCCTATTTAGAAGAACAGAATTAAATATTAAAACGCATCTTTGTCAATTCGTAAATAACAACTACATTGAATAGAATCTAACGACTCTCGATTATTTCATTATGACGTCAAATAAATTCATAAATTGTATAACTAAACAGTACAAACTTTCTCAACATGTAAATACTTTGCTAAAACAACTACTCTCAATTTCCGTTACCACATCTACTAAACTAAAAAATATTTGTATTGATTTAAACGGCACTAAACATCTTGAAATGAGGTAATCTATGAATACATCTTATTGTACCTAATCGCTACTACTGTGTCAACGGATTCGCCTCCTACTGAATTTACAAAAAAACAGACGAATTTGTTTTCATTCTATGGCAAGTTATTCCCGCTGTCAACTCCCTTGCGTTTCAAGTATGAGACAAGAGTTTCCGAACATTTTTGGGATGTAACTTCTGCCCGGGAACCTACCAAAATTTAATACATATTATTTCATTTTATATTATTTTTAACCTTTGTACAATCTTATGTAAAATTGTATTTATGAACGATTTGTTTGCAAAATTAATTGATATTGTATATTTATCTTATTACCTTTCTTCATACATAGAAACCGGCGAATATGGTACTGCTAGGTACCTTTCTAATTGACTTGATACGCAGAACATCAGGGCGGTATTATCCATATTGTTGGGTAGATGTGTGTAGTTAATTTCTGGCATGGTGCATGGTGATCATGATAACTGGATTCCGAGTCACGAGTGGACCTTAAAAAATGAAAAAATTGTAGTTATTGATCTAATGTCACATGACATTTTAATAAGCTACTACAAAACACCATCTGACACATTCCGCAAATGGTAAAGGTTGTATCATAAAATATAAAGGGACCGTGACTTATTTTTTTAATATTTGCGTACACACTATATATTTTCCACTCACATAGTTATGGAATAAAATTATTAAATTTCTATAATGTTTACCTTTTTATATTAAACACACGCAGTATATACAAGGATCCGAAACGAGATGGTAACTGGAACACTTCAGCATCATCCACCAAAGCACCGTTTAATCCTGAACTAACATTTTATGTTCCCTGTTAACTCTCCCAAGAAAACTGAAAAATGGCGACGGAATTCAGCTTCTATTTGGTGAAGACGCACGGAAAGGTGCACACTGACTGAAAGGCAGCAATAACAAGAGTTGAGAGTGAGATGAAATATGCCCAAACAGTCATAAATACAAATAAGAGAAAAATACAAGTTGGACAATACAGTCACACACACGTAGAACTCGCCCCAATTTGTAGGAAGGGATTTCATCATAAATATGCTGGCTTTATTTTTCAACTGCTGTTTGTTGTCTGCTTATAATAATGCCCTTATGACTAGCGACTAGCATCTTTTTTCCGTATCAGACACACATAGATGGATATGTACACCTATCGGCTTTTGTGCTGTTGTACAGTTAGAGTGTTACCTCATCATTTCTCAGCTATTCTATACACTGAAACATTAATGCTCAAACTAGTGCAGAAAGCAGGAACTCTTTTCACAAAAATGCTAACCAAGCCACACACCATGAAATACACGTAAGAGTCTCGAAAAATCTCGATTTTGGGTAGTAGGTTTTGGGTTAAGGTGGGTCCCACCGTGAAAGACAAAGTACCCCAGTATTTCCTTCGCGTCGGAAAGAAAACCAACGCGAACAAAGAATACACTTGAAAAATACATAGGTACACGATTACGACTGACGATAGAAAGGGGAGAGAAATGTGG
>JAHZNE010003897.1:0-10801 GCA_027744055.1 Callyntrura sp. NNG-2020
GAAAAGAAGAGCTAGTCAACTTTGAACACAATATATATGTACAAAATACTACGACGTCTTATGGTCTTATATATAGTGCGACCGACTACTGACTCCTACCAATTGAAATTGGCTGTAACTAGTAGATTGTGCATGTAGTGCGTTCACGGTTCACCAAGGACCATTATCAATCATTTACAAACAGCCCTTTCCCTTTCTGCTCAAATGGCTAATGATAATGATTATGACTGTCATCCAAATTTACTGTCCCTCTCCTCTCTACCATTTTGTTGGAACACTTGAAAATTGAAAGTGTGATGATGATGACACTGATTCATATAAATCTACTTGTGCAACACTTTTGACCGGTGATAAAACAGTCATCCATTCACCCCAACAGTGTTGAATGTACAAGGATCCTTCAATAAAATGCCACATAACCAGATGAAAAATGCTGTTACCGCAGTATTGAAAAGTGGTGTACCTACCTATTGTTAAGCTATTATTTGTGTGACTGTTGTTGCTCAAGAGGCGAGCTTTTACAGTGATTTTTTTCCCAACAAATCCCAAAAAATGAGGATGCATACAAATATCAAATTATAAACCCCACTTGACTACGGGTGAATAATGAGCTTTGCGAATCAATACTGAACAGTTTTGCTTGGAGGGAAGGGTGTGTGAGGAGGACGACGCACAATGAACGTGTCCCAGCAGGTTATTCTCTCCACACAGAATAACCATGCAACAAAATACGCGCACGGATTCACTCCATCCTTTTCGACGACGACGACTACGACTACACGCCATCCATATATCATGCTATTTAGTAAATTCGAAGAGGACAAATTACTGTCATCGTGTTCTTTGACAGGAGTAGTGTACTCCCACATAGTATTACTAACAGGCTTTAAGAAAAGCACGAATTGTTGTTTGTGAGTGAACACTTGTGATTGTGATAAAACGCGACATCAATCATGCTCCACACAACACTGAAGCAATTGTTGTGGTTGTGTGGCTACGACCATCTTCTTACGTAGTTGTATAGGAAATAAAATAGCGCAGCGTAATGTAATGGGTGTGCTATACCCCTACAACGACGTATATATTCTTTTGAAATCTGCGAATAATGATTATAGCATTTTGGTAGTAGTAGTTACTACTCACCATGATGGTGGAGGTGGTGGTGGGTTTGATATTATTACACAAGCAAGTAGGCACAGCAAAATTCATAAGACATAAACCAAACCACAAATTTCACGATTTAACTAACATATATAAAGTTTTGTAAACAAACATATAACTACCCACACAGTAGTGGCGTCTTCGCATCTTCCCAAACTTCATTTGCGGTTCATTTGTTAGCTGGCATTGTTTGTCAGTCTTCTGCCTGTCTGGGTCTTCATCAATTTTTTTTTCGTTGTAAAAACAAAGTAAAAACAGCTCTTCGTTGTTGGCAGAAAGCAAGTGTAGCGTTGTGTGTCCTTCTGTCTAACTGTGTGAAATATATGTAGCAACAGTAAACAAACAATGCTTGATTTGTTGTAAAATGACGGCAGTGGTCGTTCGTAAAATGAAGCTAAAAACTTTTAATGTAATATACTTACAATTAAGCAAGTCTGGGAAGTTTGGACGGAGAAAATTTTGAAAAAGTTGGGAATGTGTTTACATCGATGAACTAAATATTATTACACAGACATTTTGTGCAATAAATGTATATCATATACAATATGCCATCCTTTATATAAATGAACGCTTAATCCTCCTATATTTCGACGATTTATGTACTTCTTCTCCAATACAGGGCGAAAGGTTATCCTTCGCTAAAAGAAACCTTGCGTACAAGTCAAGTGAATGAGACTAAAAACCGCAAGTCACAAGTAAAAACAAAAACCTCTTCAAGTTTGAGTGTTTCAGTTGTTTGCTTTATAGAGACCACGTAAATATAATGTATTCTTAATCATCCAAAACCTACACGTTCTTCTTCTGTTTTCGTACGTGCTCTCTTCCTACCGCAATGCAGCGAATTCATTATTGGAGAGGTTAGAGAGAGAGAGTTGTACGTTGTATTGGTTGCATTATGTTTTGTATGGCTTCCGCAAAAATTACTATACAGATATTGGTTGGGCGTTTACTGCTTCTGTTGTACTTACTGTGTAATGCGACGCATAATAGACGTTTTGATTTATTTGGATAAGACTATACTGCGTGATATAGCAAACAGCAAAACTCGGTAAACCAACAACAAAACAATAGAGGACAGAAGAGTTTGCATGCGGCTACACCAGCAACCATTCCGATTTTGATTTTCGTGCGTGGAACAAAATGTAATGAAGATGATACACACGAACCAAAATTAAGAACTTAGCCACATAAAAAATGGGTAAAAATATCGATATCCGGGGTTCCATCTCTACTAGCCATTGTTTTATTCAATGTTTTGTAAATATTTGATGTCCTGTAATCAATACACACATAGCCCGACCAAAGTGAATGACATAAAGTGATTTGCTACTTTTCGGCCCTTTATTGCTCCGTAGCACGAACTGCTAATGCTTTCCTGTCATTTTTCAGCATTGCTTTCAATTTGACTCATTTGAACCACACCGTCACACAATCACACCGATGCGATACTAGAAATACGTTGCGATTTGGTTGTTGTATTAATAAATAAATAAAACTATTTTGTTTGCTTTGCTGTCCAACGGCTTTGTTTTGCAACGACAGCAGGTAAACTGCTTGTACAGCTTAAATCGTGCAACAAGCGTATAAAATACCACGGAAAAGTGAGCAATTGAGCCAACAACCAACCAACCAATAAATCTGTAGTACCGTCGTCTTTGAAAATTATCCTAAATACTAGTCTTGAAAAATATGTACCGTTACATTGGAACGCGATCGCGATCAATGTCAAAACTTTTTGCGTCTGGGGACTATAAATTGCAAATGAAGGTGAAACCGGTACGCTTTGATACATTAATTATATTATTGCTATTGCCTTTCCACTATTTAATCATACTTTATATATATGTATGTATATACCTATATAAGATATACCCAAGTGCTCGAGGTAAATTGTCGAAATCTTTACGACAACCGAGTCATGAATTGATGGCGAATTTTACACTTTTAACAAAGAATGTCACGGATTGTTTCCATCAAAATGCAAAAAACAGTTCTAGGATAATGTAGTGATTTTGACCATTGATAACATATAAATGGCTTGGTATGCAGAACGGTCTTTCAAGTAGGTAAATACAAAAGATAAAACTATCACCATTATGATTATTTTGCGTTTGTATCACCATTCATTACCTTCGTAGTTCTACTGATGTGCACACTCAGGGAAATTGTATTTCATCCTGACCTATAATAATGAAGAGGTTAGAAATATATGTATTTACACTGTCGCTGTACACTTGTTCTATCCTCTATAAGAATTAATGCCCGTTATCAAGGAATGCAATTTTTCTCCTCAAATCCTGCATCTTGTGCTCCGTTTGAGTTTCTGAACTCGTTCTGTAAAAAGTGAATCAAAGGGTACGACGAGAGTAAGTATGAATGGGAGTATTGCAGTACTAGTAGTAGAAAAGTATACACCAGAAAAAAAGTAGTACACTCAAAAGCACGCACGCTATAATCTTTTCGCGGGATGTGCGCTTCTAAGAAGAGAGAAATTATATGCTGAAACACTGCGTGTACATACACTTGGGCCAAAGAAAAAAGAAGAAGTGAAAAGTTCGCATCACATGCAACTATCAGAAAACTAGTAACATTTCATTGCATTGTTGCAACGTTTTTCATAACAAAAAAACAGCACGGCAATAATAGTGAATTAACAAAAAAGCAAATGAAAGGAGATTTGCACTGTATAAAATGGCAGTAAAAAACTTAAAGAGATTTGAAAAGTAGTTATATTCGTGGTACCTACTTACTAGTGGCAGTAGTAGCAAACTTGAGGGATGAAATGAAGAAGAGGACATGACACACTTTTTTTCGCTAGATATTGTGTTCATATTGGATTGGACTACTAATGTCAACATATTGCAATTATTGCAAAAAACGAGAGAAGGCAATAAATTAAAATGTCTTAAAATTACAATCAAGTCTCCCAAAGGAATATGCGACGCGAATTCTATATTTAAACGGTTTCAGCATGCGTGTCTGCCCCATGTCGCCCGTGTTCATGAAAATGCCGACAAGAACCTACAAAACTTAAGAGGACACCTTCAAACTTTATTTTTTTAATAAGTTTTAAATAAATTGGAAAAATGTAAATAGATTGTTGCGCACGTCACGATGTGTGCAGTTAATGTCTGTACTGCAAGAAATAAAAATGATGCATGGTATATCAGTAATACAGGTGGTTTTGCCATTAATGACCCCACAAGCAGACAAGCAGGGCACAAACATAATTGCGAGAATTTAATAAATTGGTACATCTATCATGAGCCTGTGAGGATTCTGTTGCTATATTTTAAGTTGATGTGTTGTGTACAATTTCATCATCGATTTACACATCACAGTATGGTGCTGATGGTCATGTTGCACGTAAAGGAGACATGGGGTATGTGATGATGATGATGATGATCACATGATTACCTTCTGACTTTTAAAGAGTGGCCATCCATATTCTAGAGTGGCGACGATGGTGTTGACGAAAAGGAAGTGTCGAAATGTTACCATACTTTCGACAGAAACATCTGTACCACAGACAGATCGTCTACGCGTGGCGTTTCTTTCCGCAGTAGTCATTCGCATACCACTGGCTCGTCTTCCCATATATCTATGTCCTTTTAATAGGATAATTTTTGATAATAACAAAAATTTTATGGGACAGCTTACTGAGCTAACTTTGTGTTTGGCTTGCTTGCGGCGTGCTTAATGTTTTGTCTTTCAAAATTTACAGTCCCTCGAGCCACGCTGTTCATGTACACAACAACACACGGCAACACTTATATTTATTCTTACATGTGCACATATCCACTTGTGGGTTTGAGAATATCCTTTCAAATGTTCAAATGTAGCTTGTAATATTACGCATTGTTTGGCGAATGACGACGATAAAGATGACTATATAGTACATGGCAAGCTGGGATGATGATGCGCGTGAAATTATGTGCATGCGCATCCCATTAATATTCGTTTCCCTGCATTTTATTGACTGAAAAATTAAATACAAACAATAAAACCACTATAAAAGAATATAGTGTTTTTCCTCATACGCAATTCGCATCACTTTCAAAAATCACAAAAAGTGCAAAAGTGCACGTCATTAATAGTTAATAATAATATGGTACAAACACGTATCTGCAAAAAAAATCTGCAAATTGCGAACTGGCGGTGACGGCAGCAAGGACGGAAGGCATATGTTTAGGAAAGTGGATTCCTGATGATGAGGCGATATATAAAACACAACACCGCTATAGGCAGGGCACTCTGCTTACAATTTTATTATTACAACATGCATCTTCTTTTCGTCGTTTCTTTTTTGCCGTGTGTACGGCGACGGCGGCAGTGACGACGACATAAACAACGTAACTATTTCTTAGTTGTAATTGATGGTGATGTATACAGAGAAAAAGTGTGATATAATCTCTCTACTTCTGCGCGAGTAAAACAAGAAACGAGCTTAACTCCTGACAGACAGACAGCGTATTGAGGCTCATTTAATATTATAATATTTTATAAAAAATAATGTATTCAATATTACCAGATACTCTTGATAATTTCGTTGTTTTTCAAAACCCCTTCTCATCATCCTCACCACCAGCCATCATTACAATTACTATTATACACTAAGTGGCAACCCTTGTTGACCAGAAATAGATAATGATTTTTAATTTGCATTGCAAACAAACATAAAAGCCTTATTTATCATAATAGTAAAACATCGACATCGACACCCCCATCAGTCGTGGCGTAAAACCTTCAGGAGAGAGGGGGGACGCTAACGTGTTACAAATGTAGTTGTTGCTCACCTCTTCCTCTATATGTTCTCGTTGAATTTTCCACATTCCTTTTTCGATTATTTATGTCTGTAAACTTGCATGGATTGTATATGTGCATGTGCGCAAAAATGTTTCATATATTTCATCTCTCTCTCTCTCGCTCTCTTTCTGAAGGCAATAAAGTAATGAATGAGTGAAGATGCCCAGGTATAAATAAAACAGTCTAACAACAAAGCAAAATAAACGAATATTTTCTATACCACTTATCATCTTCACGTCGTTGACAACATAAGCATTCTGTGTGTCATGTGAGTGTATATACGCAGGGCACACTTTCACTATTTGTTAATATAATGACAGTGGCAACATGCTCGTTTCTCCCTTTTGCATAGGGATAGGTACATATACTCTTTTTTCTTATCTATATAGTCATTATAGAGACATGATTATTCCCGAGGCGAGAGATTTTTTGCATGAGATATACAAACACAAACATTGTCATCATCATCGTTAGTCATTCGCTTTAGTGCCACGTTTTTATTCGTACTATTAGTGCAGAAATGTATAACTACTATTTTTTACTTCACTTGTAAAAAATAGGATAAAGACACGTGGGAACGTGACTGGGTATGAATCAAGAGGATAATGTAGATACTTAGGGACATGAAAGGGGAAAGATAAGAAAAGCTATTTTGAATTAACAAATTGCCAGGTTGTACGATTTTACCTCTCTCTTCTCTATGTCTCTCTCTCTCTCATAAAAATTGAAATGTTGCGGTAGTACCAGTGCAGTGCTAGAGTAGGGACTGTGGTGCTACTAAATATTAAATAAGTAAACAAGCAGACATGATCTTCGTTCATTTAAATTAAACTGCGTACTCAGTACTCGACATATCAAGTAGTAATCGTTCCCATTGTCGTCCAATATAGTTGTCAGTAAATTCCGTCGGTTTCTGCGTATGATGTTAGGCAAGTATTTCAAGCTAGTCAAGCATATTCAAAACAACACAAACACATGTAGAATGATACAATGCTATTGATAGTTGCTTGAATGCTTCTTTGACGCAACAATGAAGTGTATGATGTGTTGGTAAGCGGCACTGCAATCTAATCAAAATTACATAGGCGGCACCTCCTCTCTATTGTTTTGTAGAGGTAGAAAGCGGAGTTTTTAGATGAGACGATTAGAATAATGGATTAGTTGACGTGACACAGGTTTACACATTGCGCAGCTGTAAACTCGACTAGCTTTAAACTGCCGAATGTTTTAGACGATAAGCGGGGGTTGTAGGTATGGATGTAGTAATATATGCGTATGTTTTTGTTACCATTTATGGCACTAACAATAATAAGTACCACGACCACGTCAAAAATAGTTTACGCTGCGAGAATGAAAAGGTTGGTACAGAGCGGTAGTAATGACAGTTCAGTGGTGGTGAAGGTGATAGTATGGAAAATGTGTTAATTGACAACACGATAAGATTAGAAGGTTGCTGATGCATTTCCGATAATTCTTTACAGGCGCTTTTCATTAGCTGTCAATTTTAAATGAGAGTCTTGTTAAATTCAAGATTCAACGTTTTCAAACCGTCTTGTCGTGTACAAAGAATCGTTCTGTTCATCATGTATTGTTGTTGTTCTGAGGCTCTTGAATATGACTTATGAGACGTCATACTTTCTAATGGTGCAGTTTCGATAGTTTAGAGAAACTTTTGGACTTTTTGACCTTTTTAGGATTTTGCACTTTTTAATGGGATGTTATGCGAAAGAAATCATTCCTTGTTGTTATTATCGTGTTATTTGTGCCAACAGAGTCACCCGTTGGTGACGCGATGGTATCAAGAGAAAAATTGTAGGTAGTTTGCCACTTTGCCACGTTTGACATTGCAATCAAAACCCAAAAAAAAACATTTTAATTACGCGTCGCCAACTCAGCAATTTTTCACATCAAAACACCTCAAGTACATTTCGTAAGTGCCTTTAAGTTAACTATCGAGGGAGATAAACATGCATTAAGAAAATTGGATTTTTAAAAGCTTTCAAAAGTTCACACTCAGGACGTGTCATTGTCAGTTTTTATCATGATTCACAGGTCGCAAAAAATTTTGAACGGTGGGGACACACAAAAAGTCATTTTTATTTTCCCTTCACATTCTCAAATATAATCCAATCCATTAAAGCAGAGACTGTCAACTGTGCTTTGTGTACAAAGAATTGCCCACGTGAAACTCACTTTTCTCTAAAATGGAAAACGTACTCATACCTTTTGTTGCTGTCTAATGTAATTGAGCGAATTTAATGATTTACAAATTTCTAAAAACAACGACGTTGCTTTTAGAACGCTCCAAGGTACATTGTAAGCAGAACAAGCAAATCTAATAAGAAAAGCATCCAGTCCGTTCCTTTGTGACAATTTATGACTGCATATCCTTTCGTTTGTCAAGTAACAAACCTTAAAGAGTTGTCCAAATTACATTCTACATTGTTGATTGAGCCTGTCAGGGCATTAGAACTTTTTTGATGTTTAATAACCTACCGGTGGTGGTGGTGGAGGCATTTTGCTTTGTAAAACACTAAAACGTCATTAAGTTACAACCGGGCGCTTTTCCTTTCCCCATTTAGAGGGAAAACAAAACACCGCCTCGCCGTTTGTTAGTTACAAAAGTGAATGGAGGATACATCATCATCCAACAACCGCATATAATGGCCCAAAACAAACATTTTTCCGTTTTTTGTATTTTCTCAATATACTATTTACTCTGCCAGCATCTATTGACGCTCGTAAAAAAGAAATTGTAAAACATACTCCTTTTGAAAGAGAATCGTACAAAGAAGGAAATTTAAGTCTAGTGTGTTTACACTCCCTCTCCTCCCCTCCTATATGGACCGGAGAACTTTAGAAGGCAGAGGCTTTTCTAAACATTCAACTTTGCTACTGCTACTGCTGCTGCTGCTTCGGGGATACATAAGTCGCTATTGTAAGTTCACAGTTTGGTAAATAAATAAATAGGTAAATACAAAGATAATAATATTTTCTTCTCTTGTCAAGTCTTGTGTTTCGCTCTCCTTATTTTTTACTTTGTGAAAGGGAACTGCGCTGAGCATAAAGAAAGTTGAAAAGTCTATGAGATCTTTCATCAGTGCAAATGGAAACGTAAAATAAAGAAAATACATGAAAAGACGTTCTCTTTCTCCCTTGTTAACTCTCTACACACACATCAACGTGCACGTTATAATGTAGCAGCTTAAAGCTGAAAAGGTTTTAGGTGATCTCTCTCACTCACGCCGTGTGTGTATGTGTGTGTTTGGAAGAAAGGGAGATGGCAAGAGTGATTTTTTTGTGAATGAATGAATGTGAAAATGGGAAAGGTACACATTCACAAACACACACACACACACACGTATGTATATGTATTTTGTATTATGCTCGAATTGAGTCACTCAGCATTTAACATCAACCGACTTTTACTTTGAAATCAGTTCTGGTCTTGTCTCCAATTTCCAATTCGCTCACTGTAAAGCTCCTTTCTGGTACTTGTAGTCTTGTAACAAACGTCTTCTCTTTAGAAACACATTCTCTCTTGCTCTCTGGTATGGAAGGAAGTAGACGCTGACGTGTGTGAGCCTTTTTCATAAACCGAAGATTAATGGATTCTGATTCTCAGAGATGTCTTAAAAGTAAATAAGCAAGTCGCTGTTGATGGAAAACTTTAGAGTCGCTTTTACTTGTGTAACTGCTGCTGTAAATGCATATGAATTTACACAAGTAGCGTAAGATGAAGAAAAAGAAGAGTAGCAGAAAGAGAGTGGCAGTGGGAGAGACGGAGAAGCATAAGGCGCGCACACAGCTGTACAGAAAATATATATTTGTACGGCCAAAAGTTTCTATACGGAAAAAGCAGATTTCATTATATCCGTTTATGAGTTTGTGAGCATTTCTTGTACTTGTACGCAACAAGAATTTTTGGATCGTCATAAATAAATCATTTGTCAGAGAGTAAACAACATGAAAAAGTTAATGGAATCGCGGTATGCTACATGCATGTGTGTACAGTTTTTGGTCCCAGTAAGATAAGTACCTACGTTTTTAGTATCTAAGTGTCAAGAATTGAATTATCACAACAAAAAATCTTCAATTTTTCTGTTCAAAAAATAAATAGTCAGACAAGAGCATGATTTCTCTTAACTCATAGTCTGACACGAGAAATCTACAGATTTTCTACCCGAGAATCAGAACAGCAAAAAAATGAACGAGAGAAAATACGACTTGGACTTGTTCAACAGCAAATTGGAAAAATGTGTTTATCCGTCGGAAAGTAATTGGTTTATGTAAACGTCTACTTTATACGATGAAGATGATTAGTTTAGCTAAAGCGTCTTTGTTCCGCTCTATGTACAACGAGTGCCTATGGATGACATAAAAAAAAATGAATTCGGTAAACCGAGATAGGAAAATGCGAAAGAGAGTTTATGGAAAAGTTGTACAAATTACTTTAATTGTCGCAACCATCGGGTAGACGAGACACTAAAAGAAGTCACAACAGAGAATTGACAAGACTATTATGTTTATCTGTGAAAAGCAATTTTAAACTTGTGCAAAATTACCCTACTGATTCTTTTGTGTGCCTTGAGGTATCTACAGACTAGGCTAGATTTAAGCTGTTAAAATTAACTGCAGCCAAATTTATTGCCTGGCCCATCGGGTAACTGTGACCTATAGCTCAACTTTGAAGTACCCATTTTACCCATTTGTCTCTAGTTTTGGGACAAAGGCTATTACCAATTAAGCCCTCTGAAAGACCCCTATATAAAACCACTATCCCAGCAAATATTTTCAAAAATCTTTTCACTACGCACTAGCTCAATCTTTAATC
>JAHZNE010003898.1:0-41851 GCA_027744055.1 Callyntrura sp. NNG-2020
TTGAAAAAAAGTGCGCTCTCTCTCTCTCTCTCTCTCTCTTATTTTGTTTCCAGCCAGTGACGGCAGGTTCTTTCTTGTTCCTTTTGTTGTACGTAGCTTACCATGGTGAAGCCGATAAATGATTGATTCGCAATCGATGACATGGATGGAACTCCAGAAGAGTTTGGTATAATAATAATCATAGAAGGCAATGCAATGGCAGCCAACAGTTTAGTGTATTATTACACAGGTGTGTGTACGTGTGGAGGATACGTTCATCCCGTTCGAGTATGCTCCACCACTGTGTGTATGTAGATGTAATGTTATATGTAGACCGCCTTTCCCTGCTGTCTTGCTGAGAATAAACCGTGTACAACGCGGTCAAGTGTGAGTGTGCACACATATACCTATTATGAAAGTTAGGGAGCTTCATATATGAATAATGGTTTCGGAAAACTGGAAAAGGAAGCGTGTACTGTAAGTTTTCTCATGTAGTGTCCTCTTCGTCAAGTCGGTAATTTTTTTGTGTATTGCAATGTACACACGCATGTTCTTCCAGATATTGGTTTTTTCACTGTTCTCTGACGGAAAAGTGGGCGAAAGGTAGGGAGAGAGAGAGAGAGAGAAGACGATAAGGCAGGTGGCGTTTATTTTTTTGTGCATGCATTTTAATGTGTGTTAGTGTAGATGGCAAGCGTGTAAGGTTTTTATGTGGCATATGTCCCCATATATATTTACAATAATATAAGTTTGTCCGCGCCCATTGGTTTTCGACATGCACAATACAATATAATGTCATGGTTCTAAATGACGAGTCGTGTCGTCCTTTTGGTTTTTTCCTGAAACGTTTACCAATAACGGAATCTCTCCTCTGAGTGAACACGTCGACAAACACTGGAAACAGGGTAAACTTATTTATCTCTACCCACTTGGAGTTTTGCCTTATGTGCTCATCATAAAGCTCTTCACCGAGTCTTTTTTGATATGCCGGCATACATTTAGAGTGGTCGTTCGGTTCATTTTTATAAGAGGCTTTTTTTACGGTATTTTGTCACTACTCTGCTTTCTTTCTTTTTCTGTGTTGATCTTTTTTCCAGGGAATATTGTAATATCTATTATGCCTTGTGCACTTATTAAAAGTGTATGCCGTTATAGTTGGGACGCATATTTTCTTGCATAAAAGTCAACGGAAAGAAGGGGGATAGTCAACATTATTCAGAAACCCCCTCTCATATTATTACCGTCATCATTGTTGTTAGTAAGTAAACATGTAGAGGGAGATATTACAACTACATAAGTGCATGATTATTATTGTATGAAATAAATGGGCATTCTTGTTATTATGTCCTTGGAGTGTATTATATGATTTAATGACATGGACATAGTGGAAGGAGTAAGCAAATTCGTGTTTTAAATACGGGGATAATATGGCGTCCCTGAGAGGATTACATTGTATCATGTTTGCTTTGCTTCTACTACCACACACTGCATAAAGAAGATAAAACACAACCTGTCCATCGCATATTCGATGAAATAGTCAAAAAAATGACGCACGTTTGAGATTCGGTGCAATTTCTTAGTAAATTGTCGATACAATATGTTTCCAGAGAATGTATGTACCTAAGTGTGTGTACATTTTTTTCTATGTAGGTCCTCTGCATATTTTAATGATCATTATAATTATTGTCGATTGTTGTGTATAGAATTGTGGATTAGGTAATGGCTGTTGGATAAAAAAAATGTACATTTTTATACTGCGTGATGTGACGATTATGTCACATACTGACACAAATGATTTGTTGATGTTGATTCATTTTAATAAATGTAGTTTATCTGCGTTTCCTTCAAGTACCTTATTGAACTTTGCAAATCCCACAGCTAATACGTAATATACGTATACGATATGTAGCCAAAGGGAAGATTACTCTTGTTGAAGTGGTGTGAATCAGCGGCACTGGAATGATTGGCTATACTTATGCGGATCTCAGATAAAATGTGGCTTTAGATAAAAAAAAATGAGGCAATGAAAATGAAAAGGAAGGCAAGGCGAATTTTGCCGCATGTTGTAGAATTACTGTATAACCAGGTGTGTGTGAAGTGTGTGTGTGTGTACACGGTGCATAAGTGATATATGTGTTTGCGTCGGCCATTTATCGTGGCGGAAATGGATGTAGTTTGTAATAGGGTGTTTATAAATTGTTGTATTATTGAAAGGTGGAGTGGGATTTCCTGCATGTCGCATTTCGTGATTTTACGCTTGTTTGTTGTTGCGGGGCATGTCCGTGTTTCCAATCCCTCTAATGAATGATAACAGCTCTATTCATTTTGTGGTCCTGTCCTAAAATAGGCTTATATCCGTTCATTTACACGGTCTTTTAATACCTGTCTAAGAAAAAATGAAATTATAAAAAGGTTTTAATGGCTGTCGAGTCAATATAGCTGAATGAAATGTGTGTGTCTATGTGTACATACACGGGTGTACAGGTTACGGTATTAGCACAGCGTAGGGTACGGAGGCACTGTCGTTTTCACATTAGGAAATGACATCATTAACATTTGTCATCGAGATGTCACCGTTATGCATGTATTGAATTGTCGACAAAGACAGTACCCTTTGCAAAAATGATAAATTAGCTAATCTAACATTTCTGGGAGAGGTGCATACAATTTTATTGAATATTAAAAGCTTTGAAATTGTTTACTTTTTAAATGGTATTGGGGTGTCTTGATACAAGCGTTATGTTGTAAGAGTAATTTACAGCATATATGAATACTACAATTTGCGGAGATTCAATTAATTGTGTTGTAATAGTAATGATGCGACTACGACATACACCTGCTAGATGTTTTCTTCGTTTACGTTTTTAAGCTAACAAAAGTTTGCTGAGCGTATGTCGTAAACCGAAACTCAAATAGATTTCACTTGATTCGCGTCACGTTTTACTTTTTGTTTAGTATGGATTATTGATGCAGATAGCAATATTGACTGTCAGCATAGGAGGGGAGGCTTCTCTAAAATATTTTTTTATATAAACACAAATAGAAAACTAAATAAATTATTCTGCACTGTGTGGCTATATGATTACAATGTAGTAAACGTTGGTTATGTTTGTAAGGAGCCTCGGGAGAGTATATACTTTCTATCAAACTTCCAGACATACAAATCGATCAAGGATAAAAGTACAAAGCACCATACCAGTACAGTTTTATAAGGAGCCGCGATAGGAGAAGTCAGTTGAAGTTTTTTTTTGTATCCTGTTGAAATGGGAGCAGCATCACATGCATATGAATACCTGGTATTTCTGTGGGTAAAGTTAATGATTTCTTCTTCACGAAACTGTCTTCCAGGAGTGTGTGTTGGAATAAAATCGACAAAATCAAAGTACATTTTTCCCTCATTTCTTTCGTCCCTCGTAAAGTAGCATTTTTTGTTGACGTGAATATTCTTATATGAAAAAACTAGCGTCCCTCGTAAAACTAACACGCATAATCATTCCGTTTGAAATCTTAAAACGATTACTATTATTATCCACATGATCTAATATGTTATGCTTCATCAAATTGTTATGAAGTTTGTGACTTTTTGCTACCCTGTACGTCATTATTATGCGTCTACAAAGTCTACATTTCGGCATTGTTCATGTTTCATTAATCGACGTGTTTGCAGTATTTAAAATGGAGACGGTATGTGCATATATATTTTTAATGGCATACCTGTGCAGATCAGAGAGTTTTGTAATGATCCATCATCCAAACAATCTACACTCTATTCGTCGTCATCAACATCAGCATCGTCAACTACAACAGACCTGTGTGTGCGGCAAGAAGGCAAGGTTCGTTCAAAGCTGGTAGCTCGAGCTGATTGTGTGTCGAACAGACTCCGACTATATCAGTGTTCAAAAAGCTGGCCATGAATATTCCATATTTATTACAACAAAAGGAAACTGAATTTATAATGTGTAATTGAAAAAGGAGGGCTAAAACAGAGTTACCAAACCGCACAACCGCTTCTTTTTTTGTAGACTCATGGCGGACTTTTTTTTGAAAATGTGTTTTTGAATATTAATAAGGAGTGAGAAAAAGGGTTTCAATTTTTGGAAGGGGTTAAAGGATAAAACGCGAATGAGCGATAAAAAGTTATAAGGAGAGAGTTGAACATGACGCGATGCTGTCTGTACTGTACAACAGAAGAAATATAATGCTGATGATGACGATGATGATGATAGAATAAGTAAACTTGTATAAGAATGTTCATAGTTCATTCCCAACGATGGAATGGTAGTTGCAGACATCCGAAAAGAATAGAACAGAAAGAGAGAGAGGGGGGGGGAGGGAGAGAGAGAGAGCACAGGTACATGTACATATTTTGGGATTGTTGGTAATAAAACACTGCTACGATTTGAACACAAGTTATTATTACCAAAATGAAAGTGTGAGCTGTGCACACAGAGCATCTGCACCGGCATGCAACTTCAGGTGTTAAGTAAAATGAATATTTTTGTTAGTTGGTCTCCCTCTCTTTTCTCGTATGTCGACGTATGCGTTAGCACACACACACACACACACACACATTCATAAAACAGAGGGAGTAAAGAAAATAATACTTTTAGTGAGAAATCCTCTTATGCAACTATTTAGCACTGTATAAGCAATAACCCCACACGTTTTTAGTCCTGTTGTAAATCTCCGTTACCCTCGTTGTTGTGTGTTTGTTTGAAAGCTGTTCAGGTTGAACGTCAGGAAAGAATAAAAAAGTTTCCTCATATTTATGAGATCATAATAATTTGAACAAAATGAGTCGAGAGGATCATTTATGGTAAATATAAAGTAACCGTTGAGGCGTTTGAATTACTGGTCGAAGCGAAGAAATAATTTGAGATGTATTATGCCATTCATCGTTTTGGTGGCTGTATACCGCACGTAAATAGTTACCTAAATATGAGGGGAACGAGGTAGTAAGGTGGTTGTTGTAATGTAATGTTTTAGAAGATCTGGCACGTCCATTGTAAATATGGGTAGATATAGCTATATACAAGTGAAATTATATTTGCCGACGATATACCGGCTTATTGCTCCTGAGGTGTAGTGAGGAGGGTGTTCAATCGGGCCACAATCAGTAAACAATATAATATGCGTCTTCTTTGGGAGCGAGGCTGCCGTACTGCAAGTCACTTACGTGAACGAAGTACAGTTCCTCTCATTTAAAATTTGGAGAAAATCTGTGGTGTCATTCAATTACTGTAACTTAACCAAAGAAGAAGGTGGTACCAGCAGCAGCCAGTTCTAAAAACTATTTTGTACGTTAGACATAAACCCCGCACCGCATCTTGTTTTCCACACCGCGCGTCGGATTGCCAACTGTGTTTTATGGGTTTTGTGTTTGTGTGAGTTGTGTGGTAGAGAGGAAATCTTATTATTCTAGAAAAAATGTCAACAGTGACGAATTTTTTTGTTCCTCTTGTCACCGCGTATATAAGGTTTATTACTTAATGAACGGCTGTGTGTAGTAGTGGTGATTTGGAGTGGAAATTTCGTCGCGCTGGGTTTCACGGATTGGAAAAGTGCTGAAATGCTATTTTCTGGAGAGGGTAACGCACCGACATATTTAAACCTTTTGTGTATAAAATGGAAATATCATAACAATAGCTGCTCACTTGATTCGTAAATTGACAACTTGCATAAACCCGTTTGACCTCGTAGCAATCATTATTATTATGTACTATTATAAATTCATAAATGCTTCCACTTGTCACGTCCCGTTGCCATTTCATTTCTGTAGAAATATTTTCCACTTAAAAATTTCACCCCTGTTGGTCTTGCGTAACTTCTTAAAAAAAGTTGAAAGTGGAAAATTGAAAGGTAGCAACATAGTGGCGGGCGGTGGTGTCATCGTGGTTTTTTTGAGGTTCTGGTTTTTGGTACATGTCGCCAGCGAACATAACGCGATGTAAACGTGTGTGTAATTATATAGCTGTACTTTACACGAGTTCATAAATGTGTCTCTAAAATTATAAATGTCCATTTATAGTTACTTAATGCATGTATATTAGCACGGAAACTACAACTTCTGGCTGTGTAGCAGGTTTTATCACTTTGTCACATTTAACGTTCCTTTTTATAGGCATTAAATTTTATTGGCTGTCCCCTGAACGTGTGAAGAACCTGACAAAACTGAGCTTTGGTTTTTTGCATCCTCAACAACGCTACCGAAGAGTGGCGGTCGGGCTCATGTACGCTTTGCATTATTATTTATTGGCAAGACAAACCCAAGAGAGTCAAAAATTAAACAAAATCAGGATGTAATGCTATTATCGGTTTTATGAATGTACTTTCTAAAACAGTTGTGCTGTGGTGGTAGTACTTTGCATTTGCTAATAACATTTTGTACTCTTTGCTTCTCTTGTTACCCTTAGCCATTAATATTACAATTATTGCTTACCGTATATGAGTAAGAGCACAAGATATTATATGTATAGCTCATAGGAGGAGAAACCTAAGAAGGTTTCATGACGAATTTTCTCTCCTTGCTAAAATATGTATTTGTAGGCCGAGATTTTTAAGTGCATGCCTACATAATAAACATGTAAATTCTTCTCTCGTTGAAAGCCAGGATGTCAGCATTTTCATGCTTGTTTGTGTATATTAAGCGTGTAAATAAAAGTCGACTAGGCAAATAAAATCCAATTGAAATGCGTTGAAAGTCCGTGTCAATAACATCTGGTAATAATTTAACGATCCCATCAAATTCTTTAGAATTTCCCTGCTCATGTTTCATCAGAACGAAAAAAAAACTACATAAATTCTGCCACTGATGTGGACTCATTGACTTTTTGTCAGTGAAGTAAAGTTTGATATGATACCCAGATAAATTGCAGAAGGTATGTAGAATGCAACGTGGCATAACATTCGCATATAGTGAAAATTTGAGGAATATTTTATTCTTGTTGGTGGAGAGCGAAAAAGATGTGCAATATGCAAATTGATTGTTTCTCAATTTTTCTTGGAAATTTTGATTCCATGTAGTCTTATGATTAATATTTTAACATGTTTTTATGTTTTATGTGCATGAAACCAATGTAGTACTAGAAGATGGTATACAACGCGTAATATTTAAAACGTGTAATTAATTTCAATTTTATGAGTGCCTTCATCCAAAGCCTAATACGATAAAACCAAAACTTTCATGATGAAATTGACACTGGGATATTTATAAACGGAATAGGCCCAATTAACATTTAAAAGTATTATCTCTTCTTTATAATCTCTTAAAAATACATGGACAGACTTGACTGTGTACTGCTGTAATATACAGCCTGCATACTAATTCGAGATTAGCTTCTACTTGTGCAGTTAGTTTTCATCCCATTGCGTATATGATCCATCCACTCGACTCTACGAATTGTTTTTGTATTTGTGCAAAAAAAGATAATTTTGCTCACTAACAATCCTTTGCCTTTTTTCTTTATCTGTAGGAATCGAACGAAAAGCAGGAGGACGAGACCAAAGGCATTAAAGATGGTGCTGTTCCGCAGACAGTCTCAGCAAATACTTCCATTAACACTAATACATCTATCGCGTGTCAGACCGAGGTAACGGATTGTTGCAATGTGACTACAGAGACGGACACTGATTTACAAGGGACTGGTGTTGATGAAGCTTCCACGGTGTCAAATGGTCTGGATGATTCTTATCTTCGAGTAAGTATTCTCTCTATATACATCCTATGTACATACATTATGATATCTTCAAAGATTTCATCCACCAAGAAAAAGGAATTATTGCGATAACGCCCTTGAACTGTATGTATACGGAGAGCAGTAAAATATTGTATTAGAACTGACTGTTGTACTGGGCGTACATTCATACAATAGTTCTAATAGCAGGGATGTTATGGGTCGAAAAACGGAAATCACTTGTATAAAGTAACTTATTTACAAGTTAACGTTTGCTGAGGTGTATTGCTGATAACTGGTACTACACCTACAAACTACTTAATGGATATAAAGTTTGGGAAAGAAACCCCTTTCTTTTCTTCCTTTTTTTGGGTACACGTTTAGAAAGATTTCGTAGGTGTGTGTGTGTGTGTGCTGCCAAAGAGTTCGTACCTTTTACCATATGTGTACATTTCAGACCCTTGTGTAATAGATATCATTAGGCTGACTTGATGTTGGATGCTTCTATTCTATCTAATTACTTTTCTGATTACTTTACCATTTTCTTTTGCACATTTTCTTAAAGGAGCTAGAGGAGCGATGTTCAGAGTACCAAACTGATTTATATGCTCTGCGGGCAGAGTTGATAACTCTTCAGACTGACGTTGATCAAAGCGAAGAAACAAAAGCCAAGCTAAGTGAGGATATACTCAGCCTTTTACACTCTAGTTTCATCATAGACGGTCAGCCTGCTCTGGCAAAATTGAGACCTTCAGGATACGAGTCTTCCGTAGAGGCAGAACAAGTTATCTTATCAGCCTTACGACAACTAGCATCCATATGGAAAGGTCTACTAGACAAAAAAGCCACTTTGGAGAGGGCTGTAGCAAAACTTTCAACTCAATCCAAATGCAAGACAGGCGAAGATCAGGTGGACTTGGGAATCAATTTAACCCACACCAGCTTGTCGAGTAGCAATACACCTTCTGCTGGTAGTAGCTTAGTACCTACGATTGATTTTTTTCCATCGAAAGTTGACTCATTTGGATTGGAAACGATAATTGAAGAAGAGAGAACTGAGGACGACAGTCGGTCGACAGAGGCTGATCGGGATACAGAAGGCTTGGTAGAAGAGCCATTATCAATCATAGAAACACATTCTACTAGTAACACCAACACTGGAATTACCTCCGCAACTGCAGTTACTCTTAATAATGCCGTTCCTGCGCTTTCTCCAAACGTCAAACATACCTGTACTAGCTGTACCCAAACTGAAAATGAACCAGAGGACGTTGTCGATGCTGCAGAAACAAAAACAAGTGAAGAGGAACTCAAAGCTCAGATTTTTGCGTCTTTGGAGGGAACGTGGCTTGAAAAGGAGAAAGACTGGATTAGTAAGGTATAACTATGAGAATAAAAATAACCATGAATTTTACCCTGCCCTGCCTTCGCATCGCATATCCCAAATCCTCCCGATTCTGGAAACATTTGAATGCATGTTTTTGTATCATTTATTTTTTACAGGTTGATGAAAAGGAGGGTCGGATAAAGAAACTGCAAAGGGATTTAGAGCGCCTTCAAAATCACTTGGTGGATTTGGAGGAGCAATACACAAACGAGGCATTGGCAAGCGAAGAACGAGAGAAGCAGCTTAGGCTACAGATAGCTGAGTTACAGAGAGAAATTTCACAGGCGATACACCAAAGGTTAGAATCGATTTGACACTTTTTTTTATATAAAAATGGCGATGTCCACCAGTCCACCTCTCTTAGAGTAAATTATCACTTACACTGCAAATCATCCCAAAAAAACGCTAAAATGTTTATTGCTATAGTATTAAAGCCTATCATTATTTTTACACGACTACATTATTTTCCCATTCTGTTGGCATTAGTTACTGTCATTAGAAGCATCTCCCGGTGGTATGCTGTCGTATTCATTTAACCACCTAGCTGGATACGTTTCAACTAATTAATTAACAACCACCACGTTAGCTTACCTCCAGTACTTCATAATCGTTTATCGATTCACAGACTTAGGGGAAATTCAACGATATTCAACGGTGTTTCCTCTCCATCAAAGTACATTTTAAAGAAAAGTAAAAAAGGTACGGCAGAGGCAGATATTGCTAGGAGTCATGTTCAGCTAACAGCCAAGCTTTAGTAAAAGTAGAACATCAATACGGTCATTTTTTACGGTATAATATTCCTTCGGTCCAACTCGTACCCCTAAAACGGGAACATTTACTTTCATCATGCTCTATAGTGATGTTCGATATTATTTCCAGTAAGATGCCATATTTTATCTTTGTCTTTCCCGTTTACTGATATTTCGTTACTTTATCATTGGCACTGGCACTGATACGGATATATATTGAACAAGAACTATTAGTGAATTTACGATTACAACGATAGGAGAAGAAACGAAAAGTGTGTGTGGATATTACATATTATACAAAAATAAATAATTCCTTTCAGCCTTTTGCCATGTCAACATTTTCATCCCCAAAGTAAGTGCTAAAGCGCATTAGGCAAGACACGGCGTTTTAACGGTCGTCGTGGCTCCATATTCTCATCCATGCTTGTGGAAGTGGGAATCTAATATGGAATTTTGTATAACAACTTTTCTATGCGCCATGCATCATCGTCACACACACCCAAACATATTTTTGTCTATTTACGGGTCTTCTAGAAGCATTCATTCATATTGATTGGGCTCGACCTGGAGGTGGTTGTGCCTGTGAATTTATAATTTGAATTGATCTTTGGGGAGGTAGCCATTTATCATATATTGTTGTGTACCTACTTTTACAACAACTACCAATACTTTTGCTGCTGTTCTGGCTTTTTGCTTATTGCTTTTTCGTTGCATTAGTGAACTCTACTATTTGAAAGTGAAGTATTTTATTTAGAACAGCTTTTTGCCTGTACACAATAAAATGAGTGAAAAGCAAAAAAGAGCGTGTCCCTCTGTTTGCGCCCATTATATTGTGGATATACACTTGTATCATTATTGCTGCCATTGCCATGTACATATACTAGTCGCACACTACAACTCGAACTCCAAAGGAAAAAAAATTGTGCAACTCTTTGAAGCGAAAAAAAGTCAGTGTATTTACTTTATCCCCTTTCCTCGCTACATTATAAGGGCTGGCCATCACTGAATAATTGAAAAGCGAAAAAGGCACAACAATTCAAAGAATTACGAATGTCCGCAGCACATGTGTCACCAGCAATGTAGTCGACGACATTAAGGTTGAAATATAACGTACGAAAACTTCATTGAATACATTTATGCTTGTATGTATGTGCTTTTTATATCATTATGAAGATAGCCCGCATTGTAGACACAAATGTGTGAGGAAGGCACATATAATATTCTCCAGCAGTACGTGTTTGCCCTGTTCAACCGAGAAATGAGTAGGTTGAGTGGCAGGGTTGGTCTGATGTTTGGCTGGATTTTGTTGTTTTTCTGAGTGGTATTGTATTACTAAATTAAATGATGAAACGTATAACTGTATTTATTTAGTTCAAGAGGCCTGGCATTATCTTTTCACAAGTTGATGAAAGGAAAGTCAACCAGTCGTTGACAGCTTATACTTCTCTGCCCCCATATGTACATACATATATCTATGTACCCATATATGCCAGCGTAAAATAGCAAAAAATCTATACATGTCCGCGTTGTCCGAAGAAAACTAGTGTTTTGTGGTTTACATCGGAATGAGATATGTGAAAGCAGAAAGTAAGCATAATGTATTATGTATGCATGAAGATAGTGTGTGTATGTCACCTCCTCTTCCTACTTCCCGTCTGTCTGCCTTTGCCGTTTAAACAAAGCTAAAAGTTTTATCTTGTAGTTGAAAGAGAGGAAAACGCCATGTTATTAGTAATATTATTATTATTTATGTTGTTGTATTATTTTGAGGCACTTGGCTTGGATAGTAATTATTATATTTTTGTGAGATGAATAAATTATTATTATTTTGTGCGCAGTGATAAAAATGGGGACGCTCGGGATGAAATCATACGGCTAACGGCAGAAAGAGACTTTGCAAGAGCGGCAAATGTCTCCCTTGAGGAGCAGTTGCAAAAAGTGGGCACTCAACTGCAAAATTTGCATTTTGTATTGGAGCAGTTTCAGAAAGGTAAATTTTATGTTTACGCATGAATATGTATACGTATGCGAAAAAATATACAGCGACTACAGTATGAATGACTTTAAAACGCCGTGATTGATGATGCTTGAAAATTTGTAAATACATACATCAGTACTGATTGCATTGTATTTTCTTCTCTATGTTCCAATCATCAGAAAAAGAATCAGAAATACTGGAGGTTAAGAGAGGCATGCAATATGAGATGCAAACAATGGAGCGAGTAAATCAACAACTAAGGGCGGACCTCGAAACTGAAAAGGACCTACTAATTAAAGCTCGGTCAGGTTTGGAAGCAGCTCAACAGCTAAACTTGCAAATAGAAGAAAAGAGTCGTCTTATAACCCAATTGAAAAATCAAGGTAAGCAACGAAAATCTTTTGATGTTTCTTTCACAATCCCCCTTTCATTTTGCTTCTATATACAAGGCGAATAGTAATTAGGGAGTTTAAAGATGAAAGTATGCTTTCCTTGCCAAAAAAATACGACTAGGTATTAACGTTAAGGTATATTTTACTTTTGCTACAACAATTATTTTCGTCTGTACTTTTTTTTATTGATTTTCGACGCATTACGTTAAAACCGTGTCCCCTTTGATTATTTTTTAGTGTAGGTATGTACAGAAAATAGTCCACAATATCGTGTACCTGTAGATAGAACGAAAATACTTTTATTTGCTTTGTACTCTTTTATATTTCTCTTGTTGAAGATAAAAAAAATTCTCTCGATTTACTTTTTTACAACTCTCCCAGGTATAAAATTAGTTGTAACTTTATATATGGAAACGTTATTTAAGCTAAGGTGATTTCAGTCGAAACTAGAACAGGCTGTAAATCTCTCAAGTTGTACATTGTTTTAAGTATGTATGTGTAAAATTTGTTACTGTACCAAAGAAAGGTTTCCCTTCAGTGTACTATCGCAAATGCATTTTTGTGTACGTATTTTATTTTTGACGACGAACCAGTCAGTTTCATGACACATGAAATCGTCCAGCAGTATTTTTACGTTTTGATGACCAAATTTCACATTGTACTCCAACTTTGTATGTTGTTCTCTATAATTTTATTGCTGTTGACATTAAGACATCGTCTCTCAGTTTTTGCTGCCGTCGTGAGCGAGAATGGCTTTAAACGTGATAATTTTCTATCTATCTGTATACTGTTGCATGTGATCGGGTGTCAAATATCAGTTGGTAATTTGGGATGATCTTTATTTTTGACAACTGACCCTCTTACACCATAAATGGTCAGTTTGTCGGACAAACTTCCAAGTTACCGGCTGATACTGGCCAGACGATCCACACACACATCTGAAAAAAAGATGAGCTGCTACTTCCTTCCATGGCCAAGTCACACGTTTTTTATTTTTGCGTCATCACACACCTGTATTCATTATGTTACCGCCGACTTTATAATACTTCCGCTGCCACTGATGATGCTGATGCTACCACACACAACGCTACTACACACCATATTTAATTATATATTTCTATTTTATTATTATTATTATCATTCATTATTATTACTAGTATTATTAAGACTTTGCTATTTTCCGTACTGCTGCTAAGTCAAAACTTTATGATTTTACATGGAATTTATTTATTGTTATTTGTTTTTCTCAGTTCTTTGAAATGTATTTATCTTCGAGGAAAGTTTGTCTAGAAAATCATAGCCCTACCTATAAAAAAACCCAAAAAGGTTGTTATGATGGTAGTATTCTTAAATGTCGTCGCCGTCGTGTGTGTATTATCTGATTGTTATCGTTTTAATTTAATTTAACGTCATGTTAGTTATGTACACTTACGTAAAACTGTTCTATACCATTTATGTAGCACTGAACGGTAAATGTAGGTTGTTTGGTAGATTTTCTGTTATTAACAGTGTTTGCTCTGTTTCATATTTTTTGATGTGTTGAGGTAACATTCAACATTTGCTTGATGAAAAGAAATTACTACTGCACGATGATTGATTACAGTAAGGTTGGAATTCCCCGAAAATTTATTTGTATTTGTATCATATCAGTTTTTGTGTTGTAAAATTAATTTCAGAGTGTATTTCTCTTGCGATAGATAGATATTATGTATGTCTGTCTGTATACATATATTAATTTAATGTGTGTACAATTTCGGTCATTTTAGACGCGGTGAATAATTTAGTTGGTTGTGACTTCCCTTTCTGGAGAAAAGAGAAGAGGGAATGAAAATAAGTAGATTATAGAATATTACTTTCAACTTTAATTTCTACTTGATAGATAAAACATGCCTTAGTTTGTACATGAATATGTTATTATGTCTGAATAACAGCCTTTTCTTGTTAGAACCGACGGACGAAATATGCTAAACAAATATTTTATACTCCTTCGTACGTGATGAGCGGTTAGTGAAACATTAGAGAGTATAAGGTTTCAATATAAATGTAGGACGACTGGTGGAAAAACAGTTTCTAGGAAAAACAACAAAATTGAACAATTGTCATATTATGTTGTATCGCACAATATATTTTATATGTTCTCTCTATATTTTATTAACTTGGTATAAATGCTGCTTTCCCTGATCGATGCGTTCTGAATTTTTTATTAGGAAGGACTATATAAATGTTGAAAATTATTTCGAAGTATGTCAGATGTAGGCAGTAGGCATGTCTCAATACTTCATCCATAACAGTGAAAAGTCAACTTGTCCACGTAAACGAAATGTCCAGGCTTTTCTAGGGAGTTGCGACTTTACCCTATTCCTTTATGTACACATGATGAAATTTTAATAGGAAGTCGAAAAATAATTTACTTTTTGGTCATCCGATTAAATTTTGTAAAGGGGGAGGAGAGCTTGGCATTATCTAACCAAACTAAAAATTTCAAATTGACGACGATGATAGCATTTGATACATAAAAGTATGTCAACAGTCCGTTGAAAATTGTAATCCCTGTCAAAAATTAGAAAGGGAATTGAAAATTTCACCAGTTCGATGTTTACCCAAAACAATTTTAGAAAACCAATGTGTACATTATGTTGGTTTACAATTCGAGTTTCTCTCTTAACGGAAGGGACAATTTACAAAATTGTACTAAATGCTCTCTTAAACCATCCCCCCTATTATGTGTTGGAAGAAACCAATTTGGCATAAAGGTAAATACAGGCAATTTATCATAAGGAATAGCGTTTATTTAATGTTGCCGTCTTTGTAGGCTAGTAAATTAATAGTCCACCAAGTTAGGAAAACCCCCTCGTAATAATTATTATAATATATTACGTTTCGGATGACATTTTAAAAGTAAATTTTCATTTTTAAAGGCTTTCTCGGTAGACAGTGTCGCTTTTTAACACATAACAAAACCTCAATTTGAGCAAAGGTATTGCCTTTTCACTGTGCAACTGTTTGACGTGCATTTTTAAACATTTTTGTTCCGTCCAATGTATCTCGTATAGCTTGGTTGTTTGCTAGGGGAATTATGAAAAAAGATGCTTTATTAATGCATGATCTGTGTCCCCACTTCTTTGTTGGGCTGCTCTAGCTGTTTTAAGAGCGGAAAGTGCTGTTAGCTGGAACCGGGCTGGAAACAGAACACCGAGCCATTGTGGCGGTGCGGTGGTGTTAATCAACGTATCCGCCACACACGCACACTTAAAAAATAGTTTGATGGTTACATGTATGAATGCACGTTCTCTCTACTTCCACTACTACTTACTTTTGTACGAAACATGTTTTTGTTCAGTTTAAACATTTTATCCTGTAAATTCAAGAATTTGGAATTTTCGGATTTGGTAAAAGTGGAGAGACCGAGAGGAAGCTTTTGATGGTACGGTGGAGGTAGTGATGATAATGATGGTTGCATGTGCACGTATACATGCATGCGATGCCAACTTTGCCAACCAACACCAATATATTCACATGACACAATGTTGTGCAGTGCATGAAATAAAAAAAAAAGCAGAATTACTTACTGGCGTAGTTGGTGGCTTTCAAGAAGACTGTTTAATAGGTATCCTGGCATTAGAGGTAAAGTTAATGTGACAAGCTTTCCACTTATTAATATACACGTAATGCATTTATATAACCACCTACCTGCTGTCCGTATAGAAATAGAATCCTCACACAAATGTATCATTGATATTATTTTATGCATTATTATCATAAAGCTTTATGCAACCCTACTTCTTATATAAAAAAAATAATAAGAGTAACTAGCGTAAATGCATGCAAGTGATGATGGCTCGTATATGAAATGACTGCTAATAAAATAGATGTACTTAATGGTATATTACTGCAATAGGGATTGAAATAACTGAGCATACACCGAGACACAATAATGTAATCTTATTTCTGTAGGTTTTATTAAATAAAGCTTCATAACAATAATAGTAGCCGTTTGGATACATGTTCGGTTATATTATGTACATAATCAGAGGATGGTGATGTTGATATTTATGTGTTCATTCTTTAGTTAACAGTTGCATTTTGTTATAGAATAAGTAGTGCAGAGGGAGAGAGAGCGAGAGAGAGAGAGAGGAGTTGTAGGAGACAAGCGGATACTTCAGAGAAACAGAAAGGTGTGTGTGTATGTGTGTGCACGTAGGAATTGAATTGAAGCCACTTTAACCACTATTATTTTTATCATCATCAACGGAATATGTATGAAATTATCAGCTTTGCATGCATGCCATTTCCAACAACTAAAATAAATGTATGTATGTAGGTATATCATTATAAGCCGTTCCTTTCTTAACAATATGCAGCCATATTTTTTTACAGCCGCATATAATGTGTAAAAAGGCATAAATGTCCCTCATTCGTATTTACCTACATGTTACCTGCTTCAATTTCAGGTATAAGTTTGCAAGTTTGGCAGAAATATACATGCACATACAAGCACGTATGTTCCGTGTTATTTTTTTTATTCACTTGCATGCATTTACTTGTGGGGTTAGGGGGAAATTATAATTGCTCGTTCAGCTTTCCATCTTACTTCTACAGGCGTATCTATTGAGTGGCGGCCGAGTCATCATTTTTAGAGGGTTGAGTTTAAATGTTTTATAATAATAATTTATCGGAACCGAGCTGGTTTTGTCTAAAATAAATTGATTTCACTGTAAAAGTATAGTTCGTTAGTATAAAACAGCTGCATAGTAATTATGAGGCTACGACGAGGTGAAAAAACCTATCTACAGAGAGAAATAAGATATTATTTTTTTTAATATGAACGATTCACGATGAAACGTCTGGAAAAGTGATACTGTAACTTGTAAGTTGTTGTGTTCTGTAGTAGATAAGAGGTGTGAATTTGTAACCAGTGTTTTATGTGACATCCTCCGCTCCGATGAACGGTTATTGCCACGTCATCATGGTGAGAGTCTTCCAATGCTTGGTTGTTGGTTGGCGGTGGTACATATATAGTATTCGCAACACATCGTAATCTTTGAATTGTTCAAAAGTCATCATCACATATCATCATCATATTATCACTTTGTACATATTATTTTTCAGAATGTATACGCAATGCCCATGTGTCACACACACTCACACACACAGTTTGTTCGTTTACTACATAATCCTTTCATGTTAAAGTGACAATAACGCTGTTATTTGTTTTATTTGTTCCGTTCCTGGAATACACGGTATAATATTACTTTTTATCAGTGAATGCATTACAGTGAAATACCACAAACGCGATAAATAGGCCACATCACCTTGTCGTCAAGATTTTTGATGGTTTTTGTTATAATGTTTGAGCCACTTGAGAGGAGAGTTAGTTTATGAATATGGAAGTTTGTACCAACATCATCATCATCATCACTTGCTGACATTTTAAGTTACATTTCTCTGTCTCTTTTCCCTCTCTCCCTTGCTGTTATCTTTTTTTCATTTAACGTACAATTTAGCATGACGCTTTACAGTATGTAGGAAACAGTAAACTGTGTTCTGTCATTTATATCCACTCTATTCATGAATCATGCATCGGAACATTTTTAGTACTTATAGAACGTACCCCGTAAAATTCCAGCTAGATATGTGTATATATCGTAATGCGTTGTCGTCCTGCATGATTACGTCTTTATTGGGAATTTTTATGGCTTCTTGACAAGAAAGAAATGAAATTGCATGATGCTTCGTTGCGCCATGTCTACCCTATACAATGTAAATGCACATTATGATTTTTTCATCCATCCACCACCACTGCCGCCGCCGTTCCACCACCACCTCCACATCAACAGTATTAACAAAAAGTATTATTACAGATACTCTTTTGTTTTAGCTTCCTATTTTATGGACATGCGGTGTATGCCACACATCTTTCTCCCGTCATCGTTGGGAAGTAATGTATATTTTAAGAAGAATAACTGTGAACGTTATTTCACATTTCCCTATACGGGTATGAACTTAAAACACAACCACTACTACTCGGCTAACTAACAGTCAAGTACTTTTTTTGCATTTATGGCTGTCCTTCTCATTGGATTTGCCATCTTTTCACTCGTTGTCTCTTTTTGTGTGTTGTTTATAAGAGTTCTATTCTGACTTACTGTTAATTGTCATCATCAATGTGAACGTGAAGCATGCATATAAGACTAATAATATCTCATAGGCATATATACATATCTACCTAAACACCGAATCAATACTTTTGTTCTAACAAAAACGGCTTTTATATCGTGATTACGGACTGAAAAAGCGTATTATTGTAGCGCCAATCATAGTGGGAGAAATGCTTGCCTTCGATTCGTAATAATGTACCTTTTTCGTCATTTTTTGGACGTAAGTAAATAGCTTGTGCTCTTTCTATCGCTCTCCCCTAAAGCATATATTATTATTGTCTTGGTGTGTTTTAAGGTTTTGCATATAGTTCACTTCTTGTGTAATAATAGCGAAACCCAGCTAGCAGGTAGACATTAGTAAAAGATATGGATGAAGAAGAGTCATCCTAGTGTCATCCATACGTACTTACCTGTGTATATTGGCTTTTTTGGTTAGTTGATTAGTAATATTACTGTCTTACTGTAAAATTCCGCGGAAGATATAGACCACCGTTTCACCAGCCACCAACACCACCTCCACCGCGCAGACCAAGAAAGCTGGCGATAGATATCATGCATATATAAACGTACGTGTGCGAGAGCGCCCGTTTTCTATTGTAGCATAGCATGCATGTGAAATATGATTTCTGTCAACGTGAACTACATGTTAAAAGTTTGAGGTAGGGATGGTGAGGGGGTTACCACTACCACTGCTCCTGTCCGTCAGGTTGGTTTGGTTTTATTCTGGGCACACATATACAAAATACACATAATAAATTTTGGGTTACTCCTCACCGTCCTTTTTGTCTTTTCCTTTGTTTGCCTCTTGTCTTTTAGTGTATGTGTGCCCTGGAAATCTGCTTTTTGTGGTCGACTTCTGCTGAATTGAAAAGTACTGATTATTATATATAGCAGGGTTGTGTGACAAGAGGGAAAGGAAAAGGAGGAAGAACTCTAGAAGACTATTTAGCTATAGTTTCCAGTCCTTTGCGACTCAAGTAGTCAGTTGATTTTTGACAGCGTTTGAAGAAAGTTCGCCAGATTTTTCCTGTGGGAAGAAAGGAAGAAAAGGATTTAGAGGGAGAAAGGAAGGGGGAGCAATATAATTTACATTGTCTCTGGTCTCCTTTTAAACCGCAATTTAAACTGTCTTCTCTTAAAGTCGTTTACTAGTACTCTTCGGACTTTCACCAAGGCGAGGTAGTGACAGGACAAACTGGTTCAACTAGAGGTGCCGCTTTTATAGCCTCGTTTCGAAGTAATTTTGGTTTAGTTAGTACTACCGTTGAGGGTAACCTGGTCGCAGGAAAAGTTGCCTACGATTTATTATCACTCACACGTTGTGCTACCAAATTCTTCAAGTATGTAGTTTCATAGAGGATATATATAGGCGTAGAAAAAGGGAAGTAAAAGAACCTAGCAGAAAGATAGAGTATTGCGGTGTTTCGGTAAAGGAAATTAGTTTGCAAAGTTTAGCTGAAACACTACTCCATTTTCGCAGGGAAATATTCAACTATTTTCACTGTTGATTGGGACGATAGTATCACAATACAGCAGACGGCTTTTTCCGTTTTTTGGGAAGGGAGGGGGGGTCTCAGTTGCACGCGGTATAGTGGTGGGTGAGTGAGGGCAACGGTGAACAAATTTTGAGGAGGGTAGATAGACGCTACATACATGATGTACCTAATAATATGTATCTTATCATTCTGGTATGTAAGCATTATCATTTCTCTCTCTCTCTAATTACAAGCTCTGGTAAATCATCATACACACAAACGTTTCGTGTTTTTCTGACGTGTATGAGAGTAGCTGATAAGAGATTTTTTTTAGAATAGAACACACTGTGAGAAAAAGCAAATGCATGTATTCGTCGTCACTGCTGCCACAAACTCACCATTTTCATTTCCATGATGATCATCATCCTTCTCCACCGTCGTCCAAATCTTGATCATTTTCGTGACGAGGAACGCACAAGAGTGGAGTGGTAGTACCTTTTCTATGGGGAAAACGTATAGGAAGCTCTTCATCATCTCGTTCCTCTCCATCTCACTCTTCTCTAATCTCTCTCTCTCTCTCTCTCTCTGTATTTTTTATATTTATTATTGATATTGGTTGGGTTGGTTCGGTACAGACATTTTGCATAGTTTTTTTGTTGTTACCTATTATATATTCAAGCAGAAATTATATACATGTTGGTCGCTTGGACTAATCTCATTTGGTAACTCAGAGACGTGCTCGCACCTTGTCAGTTCTACCTGATGGGTGTAAAGTTCTCGGGTTGCTTAGTGAGATTCGGCCCACGCCTAATGCAAGTCTACCATTAACCGCTACTACTACTAAAACTACTACTAGATCTACTACTACTATCTACCTACTACTACCATTATAACTACTACTTCTATTACTTCTGCTCAACTTCTCTACAGATAAAAATACAAACGGCAAATGGTGTACTACCATATTACTTTTTTTTTAAACCACTATCTTTTTACCATTTTTTCGTCACTATTAATTTAAGGAAAAGTAGCAAACTTTTACCACGATCTCATATAGTAATTTAGCAATTTTTTTTAGTATTTTAATAATAAAATATTTTAACTGTATAGTTTACGTAAATTAAATCAACTTATAATGTCAAGTTGGGGCTGTAGTTAAGTTCCCTAATGTTAAAAATGTATAAACGATACAGAGATATATAATGTGTATAGTTTCAGGGGCATTTCCTTACTGACATTAGCGTAAAGGAAAGTTTTGTATAAGCTAAGAGGGCAAAGAGGTGTCTAGGTAGTTGGGCTTGTCTCAAATAAAATAGTAACAGAATTAAGTGTTTATACGTTTAAATTTAATTATGATAGAGTGTAGGCGTTGAAGATATGTAGAGACTCTCCAGTTTCTTGCCCGTTTATTTTTTTTATAATTTTTACACGTATAATTAATACATTTTCATCACGACTGGCTTCATCAAGTTACGCTGAGAGAAAGTGAAAAAGGAGCGAGGAAAATCTGGAGGAAGAGAAGGAGTGCTGAACTCATTAATTCTGCTTCACGAAACTAAAAGAGTTTCTGGGAACTGGTGGTGTGCCTGTGCACCGAAGGAAGTAAGTGGATCCGGGAGAAGGAGCATCCGTGCCTATTACAATTCTCCCGATGATGACTATGACGATGAAGATGGCCGTGGGACGGAAAGAAGGGAAAAAATCCGTTTGAGGTGTGAGTATTATGTCAGGTACTGGTTTGAATTTTTATACTTCCAGTGTCTGTCTAATACTTTCCTCTCTTACCGGAAGTTGACTTCAGTAAAGGCACCATTCTTGTGAGTACGAGACTTTCTCCTCACACACTCTCTATGTGAATTATGGCGGAATGCTGGAGCGCGTCAACGAGAAAGTTCTCTCGTCGTGCAACAGAGTGACTTTCATCATCAACAAACAACACTCAGCAGAAATACGTCGGATACAACCAAGCCGTTGCGCTGTCAGCTTTTCGCTGATGCTGACAATGCATATGCGAACACGTTCACGATGTCATTCATTTAGCAGCAATTGTCTTGTGATCAATTGTACTTTTGAAAATAAGTAGTAAACAGTGTATACAACACTCATGTCACTTACTATTCAATGCATTTGTACAAGTAGTAGGCCCGCGTTCGAGTAAAACAGTAGGAATTTTCACTAGGTTTATATATAGGCATATGTATTGTCTGTTGTGTTTTTTCCAAGTCATTTTCTCTCAACTTAAAATGCAATCCGTAAGAACTGAACTTGTTCATGTATTTATAATGTACCCAACGGGTGGCAATTTTCTGATTGCGATGTTTTATTCTTGTTATATTTGGTTTTCAGTACACGAGAAGGAGGTGGAAGTGGAGAGGTTGTCTAAACAGCTTGAAGAAATAAACAACAACAATGTGGCGAAAATTGACAGGTAACATGACTTTTAAAACGCCTTTCTTTCAAAATGTTAGCAGTGAAATATTAAATTCGCATTTTGTGGTTTAAACAGGTATCTTGTTAAAAATCTTATTGTGGGGTACTTTACGACACCACCCGATAAAAGAACCGAGGTTCTTCGGGTCATTGCCACAGTCTTAGATTTCAATCGGGAAGACCGACAAAAGACTGGCTTGGAATCGTCATCAATGTGGCCCTTTAGTAAAGGGAATACAGGCGGTGATGCTGGAGATATAGCACGGCAGCAGGTTGGTTGGGTTATTGGCTTACGCAATACTAAAAAGCATAACAAAATTTTGTGTTCATATTAGAGTTTGTATTCTCTCTTCCTGTAGTCTTTCACCAGCGCATTTATAAGGTTTTTGGAAACGGAGTCCCAACCCAAAACACAAATAAAAATTCCACTGGATGAAATGACAAGACGGAACTCCAAGGTATTCAAAATTATGCCTATTGAAATGAATTAAATTGTTATGCAATAGCTTTTTTCATTAAATATACATATGCTGAATTAAAATGACTCATGTGCACTCCTATTGTTATTTTAGTCAAGCGGATCCTCAACTCCAGTTTTAGGTGCTTCAGGGGACACGTCTACACGACATTCGTCTTCTTCTTCTTCCATGGGAATATCAGAGATGTCAGTAAATCTTCCTATACTAAATCAGGCAGATCGAAGCAACTCAATTTTAAAAGATGTCTTAAATCCAAGATCATGAAGAGATTGAAAGAGTATTTATTTCATAATGACATTTTAAGACGATATTGTTAATAGATTCACAGATTATTTAACTATCATGTAATTTGCCATCTTCAATTAGATGTTTTTTTTTCCTTTTTAAGCGTACTAGTGCAATGTTGGTCAACAAGATTATTATTACTATTGAATTTTTGGTTTTTTGCACTCGGGTAATACGAGTAACATGGACTGTTTACTGAAATGCTCGTTGCATATTAAAACGGTGATTGTGATGTAATTATAAATGTAATATTTCCTAAGCTAATTTTTAAAAAAAGATGAAGTCTATGCAAAAACAAATAAATGACAGAATTATGAACAACCTTCCAATGATGATTAATTACGTTTCATTACTTTTATTCGTATAAAATGTAGTTTTCTATAAGCGAAGAAGTGATATTTTAATTTATGAGACACATTTTGGGAAAAAACATTGCAATACCAGAAACATGAACAAAATCGTAACGCATATTGGGTAAATCGCATAAATCTAGACATGTCTAATATGACAGTTTAGCACAACCCTTCGTAGTAATTCAATTTACAACTGCACTGTTAATGCACCTTTAAAAGTATGTAACTATTGTTTAATCTCGTACCAAAATTTAATTAATGAACAATATACAATACCCCGATACATTTTAATACTTTTCAAACAATCAAAAGAGTAAAAACGCTTTTTTGTTGCGCATTACAAACAGTCTGCGACATTGCACCCAAGAGAACCAAAAATTAAAGAAAACTATACATGCATCGAACTGACCAGATACAACACTGATTTTTGCAATTACATTACAGAAACTGGAATGCAGACTAAAATTCTTAGAATCACATATACATACATATAATTGGTGTAATGGATTTAAAGACAACGACACGTGACGATAAATGGAAATATGATTGTTGGCATGCAGCATATGTAGCTTAACTCTATCATTGTTAGTGATTACGACTTACGGATTCATGTAAGTACCTCTGGCTTTCTCCCTTCCCTTAAGCTATTCTTGTTATTGTTTATATTACTGTAATAATTTACGAGGTTCATTTTGGTTCGGACTTTAACGTAAAAATAGGTAATGGCTACAGTACAAGAAACATTTCCGTACAATAGATAAATGTACGCTAACATTATTAGGTATAGGTTTAATACTTGTATATTTTACAGTTTAAAAATTAGATTACTTAGCACTGTTCCTTATGTTGTCAGTTGTCACTGTCCACTTGTCTGGCCTTTTTCATATCCTTGAATTAGAGTTTCAATTATTAAACGGATGGCTACTTTGTAAATGGATTCGATATTTTCCGTATATCTCTCATCCAAGGTAGTTTTCACTGCTTCGAGAAACGGTTTCTCAATTTTCTGTAATATACAAAAAATATAACGTTCAATATACGAGCACAATGCTGCAATGTAATTGCCTAATACTCCTAATTTACTAGAACTAATTTAATAGTTACGTCTGCCTAGTTCAAACTTCCAAGCATTTATGTCAACGACAATTGAATTTAAAGAAACATTGTAAATACATCATTAAAGGTATAACCGACATCGCAAACAAAATAAATCCCACATATCGTCCAAGTGCTGGCACTCCCGAGACCCGACACCATATATTTCCACCACAGGAAATCTGCAGCGTTTATTTATTAATGCGTCACTGATATGCTATAGTTTATAAACATATATTCCCAGTATAAATGTAACATGTATGTTCATATTTGTGTCCTATTACAATTTCAGTGGCAATGAAATAATTTTCATTATTGTTATCTGTTGATCCACTAATTCCAATGATGTAATTCCAAAAATCAAGAACTAAATAGAACTAGAACATTATTAGTAAAATTCAATTACCATGATCATTATCGTTTAACGGGCTTTTTCACTAAACTCTATTTTACGAAAGAAAGTGCATACATTTTAAAATTATTATTCGTAATATGTAAAATTCCTCTTTATAGGGAGGTTGGTGTAGTGTTCAAACTCAAAGAAGGTTTTCGTTTTGTGTTGTTTGCTGTCTTTTTACACAGATACTTTGTGCTGTCAAGTGTCAATTAAGTCTTAATTTGCTTGATGTTATAATGTAATCAAGTAATTTCCTGTAGAGCTAAGAGAAATAAATGCCATTTCCCTCGCAATTACCGAAAAGAGTGGCAATTAAGTTATTAGGCACTCGAGAAGCAGGATTACGTGTACTACTCAGTGTTTAATATGATAACGCAAGCGTCTATTCTTACCTAACCTATTTCATTTCTCTCCCTGTATCAGTCTATTTTCTATAACCAACCCGTGCGTGCCCGTTTCGACTAATGTGTGTTATGTGTTTACCAACAATATTAAAGCGTGGCATTATAGATCTGTGGTATTTCAAGCACTAGCTTTCACCAGAAATATGTTCATTCAACACGTAGCATTAGGTTTATGTTAAAAGCTGATTTGTAATATGTAAATAGACAAAAAGACAAATGATAATTTTTCGTGTAAAAACTTAATTCATAAACTAACGCTTTTATTTTACGGAGAAACACTGGGTAATTATTGCTCAATTATTTTATAAAAAGTGTCAGATCCCAGGGTAAATATTGCATTGACTTGCGCAAATAACCTGCTCATGACTAATTTGCTCATGTGTACAAACGAAACGATGACACAACGAAAGGCGTGGCCCAGAAACGTAAAAAGAGCAAAACTCAGGTATAGTCTCTGAAAAGCCAAAAAACCTGGACGTTGTGTCGACTCATTACAGCGAGCAAAAATTTTATGCATGAAGATTATTGTAAAAAATATTCAGGATGCTCCTGTAATAAAATAAACTGGCAATTCTATTTAAAACCTTAGATAAACGGAATTTATTTTCTCTGAAGGGAAATAACCAAAAATACATTTTTTTGGCAGAAGTGGGAGTGCAAATATTTTTGCTCCATTTCATTGGAACATGACATCTCCCACCGCATATAATTATTGTTTCAAAAATTAATTAGTTTTGAACATTCCAAATAACTCCAGAAGTACTGCGCTCCTTACCGGAAAACTTTCACTATGATTTCGTGCATGTCACATTTCGTTGTCTCTTAAATTTTGATATATTTTAAAATTCAGACTCTATTATAACGTCATTGCTCTTTTAAAAATTTAATGGAATGTACAAAAAAACCAATAAACCAATAGTAAATTAACAAATGAAATAAACTATCATGACCAACATGAAATCAGCCATGCACCCCGCAATGGTCGCAATGATATATATATATAATCAGCGAGTACCTAGAGATGTTGATTTTTTTAGTTATTGAAAATTTAAGCTTTTATTTACTATACTTGTGTGCAATGCAAGTGAATGCTTAAGTTACACAATACTACCCTATTGAAACATTGAATAAAATGGTAAGACCCATTATTATATATTACTCTGCCATATGTACTACATGTAATGAAACTGATTCTCTCTGAAAATAGCATCTTCCTTGTTTCCCCTCTCCCCTTTTGTTTCCGAAAACAACAGCACAAACAAAGAAGTCTGAAGAAGTCCTACGACACGACGACGTAGAAATTGAAACTTTCTTACTTAACTCAACTTTCGCCATTTTGCACGCATAATGGAGTCGTTATCAATAAAACAAGCGTTTGTATATATGTTCTTTGTTGCTCATTCACTAAATTTTACACGTTTAGTTTTTCCAAAGTATCTTTTTTTACATTGTTCTTTCTCAGTTTTCTCTTGTCAAGCAAAAGGAAAAGTTAACTTTCTACATGCCAATTTGTTTTTATTTTATTGACAAACATTTAAAGGCTTCTGTTTTTATTTATACGCCATTAAAATGCAGACTTTAAACGGAAATTAACATGATGTTGCCTACCTCCTACATAAATTAAATTTACGCAAAACAATAAATACGTAGGTAAGGTCTTTATTGTGGAACACACAAGGCAGACGTTTTCTGAAAGAATACATTGCGTATTCTTCTACTCCTTTTCCACCCGTGTCACTCCTATTATCCTTGTTCCTGGAAACTTCTATAGACTTTTAATATACAAAAATTATGCCATGCTAAAAATCAAAATGCGCTCTTTTCTCATACCAGCCCCATTTCCAAATTACAGGGGGCGATTTCAAAATACTCACAAAACAATCAAACTGAAAAGTTAAATTTTAGTTTCCCTTTCCAGTTGTTGTTCACCATCACCCCATATTCTGTTGCATCTTCAGTATATTTACTAAACAACGTGTCCTTTCCAGGAAAACAATTTTTTTTTCTTCACTCCTCCTTTACGGAGCTCTTATTATTCCCATATTTTAATAATAGCAATAATGGTAACCGTACTGTCATTTTATTACTCAGAAATAGCTATCAGAAGTATCATTATTATTACTTTCCAACTTGCGTAGGAAAACCACATCCTATAACCTGAAAACTTTCCCCGCACTTTGTACTTAAGGCATTTCCTATCTCCCTCTCCCCTTTTCTCACTCGCTTTCCCTAGTCATCGTCTTGAAATATTCACGTTTTGCAAAAAACCGACACAAGAAGGATACAGGATGAGTGAAAATTAATGCATATATAAGCTTCCTTCCTCCCTATCTTGCTGCTTTTCTCCACTACATGTCCTGAGCCTAGAAACTAGCAATAAAATGTTGTCGGATAGACGAGCTTCAGTGGAGACTTGAGACATTCACATCTTATGTACTTTCACAATTGCTATAATTTAATGTTGATGCATGCGCGCGTACCCTTTCCTTCCCCCATAATAAACCAACGGTTTATGATCCTTTCCTTCTTCTCTCTATGCTCGTCATTGTTCGCCCAGGCCAGTGGTAGCCTAGATCACCATTTTAAGATAACTGTACTACAATTCATCAGTAACAGTTCAATCCTGCTATATAGGCCGACCAAGTCGAGTAGAAAGGGAGAGAGAGAGAGAGAGTTAAACTTTGTAAGGACTCCAAAGAGGAAGGCGTCCTTCCTTACTTTCAGTTAATACCAACCGACCGTATAGACGACAAAATTAGGCCGGAACTCAATTTAATCCTAATCCCACATAGGCTGCAAGGAAATATGTGTATATAACTTGGGGTTCTGTTCAATTCCCGGCAATTTAGGAATGGAAACGTTCTATCAATGAATAAGGTGAATGGTGAAACTTTTTAAAACAAATTTTTAATTAGCGTAATTAATTATTTTTTAATTTTCCTAATTAGTCGGCCTAACTTTTAAAAGTCTAGCTTTGTTCTTACCAAAAAAAACCATTTTACTGACTCTACTAGGTCATTAGAAAGGCTTTCCTCCCATTTCCGAGGTTCGTAAGCGCAGAGAACTTTGCACAAAGCATCCGGGCATCTGAGGGAAATATACTTTGCACAATATCATCACAGAATTTTCTTTGGGTTCTTCCTCGCTTCTACATCTATATCATTTCTTCAACTTTCCCTTTTCTCTTCACTCTTGTCAAGTACTTGTTTGGTATCTCTCTCTCTCTCTCTCTCTTTAGTACAAAGTACAAAGGCCTGACGACTCAACATACATATATTCCATGAATTATATGTGTGTGTCGGTGATCCTTTTTGAAGAATCGTTTCGTATGCAATTCTCTGCTTTTGTGTTTTTCCTTCTTTGTTATTAAGTTTTCTCTGACTGACTTACGTCAGGGCTGGCATTTCGGTTGGCTCCCAAAGACTTTCCTCAGTTCCTCTGTGGATGTTAATGTTATTACTGTTAAGTGCAGACAAAAAATGACGACAGTGTATCCACTTTTCTTGTCTTCATCCTTAAATGTCTTACGACAGATTAATACTGCGTCTCTTTAAGCTCATGCTTCTTCATATTCTGGGATCCAGAATAATACGTGTTCCTGCAATCTATTGGTTTTCTCTGTAAGTATTACAGACCATTCGACATGCACCAGCCATAATCGTCAATCGTCATCATCAAGTCGTCAAAAATATCATGCATGCATGCATCCGACCCATCAACCTCCCTCCAGTCCGTACACATTTTCACTTACTCGCATTGCACTTTGCGAGATGTTTGTCGCAAACCATTAAGCATCCTAGGGATCACAGCAGTGGTTTTGGTCTGTCGTGTCGTTTGGTATGTATTTGGTGGAAATCGAGGAGAAAGTTCAAGACGACGCCTAAAAGGTTTATGATAATGGGATATTTCTCTCTTCAAGAGCCGGAAGCCATTAACGTCTTGTTTTACAGCTATCTTAACTCCTCAGACGGACCATGTATGTATTCGTACACCTTATATACCGTATGTGCTTCAGTTTTAGCAAAATTGTAACAAAGTACGGAAAACGAGAAGATATGCTGTATTTTCTTCTTTTCGCTACTTCACTCCTATCCTCACTTTATTGTAGAAATGGGAAAGACAAAGAAATAACAAGTTGCAACTTTTTAGGAAAATTAAATGACGTGAAGTGTATATTGAAGTAGGGTACGACGATGACGCGGCTTTCCGCTACGGTATCGTTGGATGACCAGTGAAAACAGGACTATTTGTTCAGAGAACAAGGCATTACATGGAAGATATTAAGTTAAATATTTACCGTACTCAATTAATATATTACTGCGTGTACATGTAGATTGTAAAGATTCCTGTCGGCAGGCTAGTATCCGCATTATGGTCATTTTATGTCCAACACGACCAACAAGAAGATACCTGCAGCAACTTTTATGCTTCTCATAAAAATGGATGCTTATATAGAGTGTAGTCCTATTATTACATATTAGACTAACTAATAATAATAATAATAATAATAATGGTTTATTGTTACGACCAAATTTCATGTGGAACAACATCGTGAATATTTATTATCATAAATTTTCCTTGGTATACATCTTGGCTTGCGTTAACACTAAAAATGAATAAATGAATGGGATGACAGACTTAATTTGAAATAAGGTAGTGTTCTCCGTGTATTTTTTTGCCTTTTTAGAAACCAATGAAAAAAACATGAAAGAAACGCATCAGTCGTAATCAGCCTGTTAGTCGTTAGTACAAGAAACGAAGTGAAAGGATACAGCATTAAATGAGCCATTTCTTCCGCGTTTAATTGCGAGAGGTTACTGCTACCTTCGTGTAGTACATGGCTATTTCCCTATTTTCTATATTTTGGTTATAGCGTGTAAACCCCTTATTACTGTATCGTAGTATTTCTATTCCCTCCGTCCCAGACTTTTTTTATTTAAAAAATTACCAGCCATCCTAATAGTTCGCTTCATTACTATTACTATGGAATATTTTGCTTGTATGATCCTCGGTATTTCTTTGAAAATGAAAGTTTTTTGTTACTTATTTGTGTTGCACGACTTGTCCTGAAGGATGAGTAATAGAACAGACCTGACCATTTATTAAATGTGTAGGTGCGTATAAGTACACATTCTAATGGTTTCCCTGAGAGCAATCTCATTTTTTGGTACAAACACTCCGATCGCACTTCACCATTTTGACTCTCTCAAGTTCTTTTGTACCAATTCAAAGCGTGTACATAAATAACCGTCGAATTGAAATTGGACACGCAACTCGGTAGTTGGTACTTGTAATTCTTTTCATTCAATTCAAACAAAAACAAACACACTTTTATTGTTTTTTTTTCTTTCTGGGCTCCAGTACCCATTAGCACCGTGTGTGCAACAATCGGGCAACGGTTTGCCATAAATACAGTTTTGTACTTTTGCTGGGTATCCCTAAATACGGGGTGTACACAGGATATTTCACTTCCCATGAAATAAGAAGGATGGTCAAGGAGTGCCAAAAAGGAGAATAGCTGCTGTTCTTGTTGGAATTGCCAACTTTCTTTGATTACACCGTCAAAGAGGTTGCTGTAGCTAATACTGGATTGAACATTTACTGTTTGGTAGAACGGGTACAACAGCAAAGGAAAAAATGAGTTTGTTTCCTTTGAGTTTTACAGAGAAATTCTACAATTTTGTACAACGACAAGTGCACCATTGGAAATTAAACTCACCGGTTTTTCTCTCCTTACATTTTACACACAATAGAAGATTACCAATGTTTGATCTTATTGTCATCCTCATTTTACGCTGTTTGTTTAGCCGCACGACTTCTAGAGTTACACACTACCTGCTCTACGTATTCCTCCCACCTACAAGCCCCAGTACCACCGTCCCCTTTATATAGAGCTATTGAGGAATAGCTTGCGATCGACAATCATTTTCAAAGGAGATATTGTCCACCATTACAAAAAAGTTTCTTTTTTATTGTCATTTCTTCCAATTCGTCTCTGCTAAAAAGGTTTTCAGGGCTTTCTTCTGGTCTCGCTCCATAGACGTTGAGTGGTGGTGGTAGTTGTTCTTTGTTGCTTGCCAGAGAATGGTAATGTACGGGAAAGTGTTTATAAAACAATCTGACACGATAGAAGAGCTATTTCGTTCAGACATACAAATGTACACAATACATTTCCTCTCTTTTCTAGAGAAGATCCACGGGAAAAATATACCGCTTCCTTTTGGTGCCTCCGTTTTCGTATTATACATGTGAGCCCTGTCTATATTGCAAGGAGCTTTCACTCTATCTCCGATAGTCGCTTTACTTCTGTTCGATTTTTCTCACTTGAAGAAGTCCGAGCAAACACTTGAGAATTGCGTCTTTAGAAGTCAGCTTCATACAATATGTATGTTGGACTAGTGTGTCGAATCTACTACAAGAGTGAAGGACTGTTACACGGTAGTAGTCTTAAAAAGACCATTTTAGAGGAATTACAATGAGCAGCTTACGTCTTTTTTTACAAAGACGACGTTCGCGTCCGATATTGCACACTTTCGCTGGCTAAACGCATCATGGTTTTGTAGGAACTAGTGACGGAGAATGAGTTTTGTTACGATATGTAATGAATTGACCCGCCGTTTACATTGACAGAAGGTTGAATGAACGTTTGTACTGTAATTATACACAGCTCTTGTTCTAAACTTTTACAATAACAAAGAAAGTCGTTTCAAATAATTTGACAACCGTTTCATAAAGCATGATTACATTTCTAAACTGGATTGAGCAGGAACTAGGAAAATTAGTTATCGATCAAGTCGGTGCTACGCTAGTATAGTGGTGCATATGGTAAACCCAATTGAATCAAACTGCTGGCAAGTAGTAGCGGAGGCACAGATGCTATTGAGGGGAAACAGCGCTTGTGAGTAAAAATATGGAATTATTATCGCTTGCGACTAGATTTGAGATTTAACTAAATATTAGCTTCTATGCACATTGCAAGAAGTTCCATGCGTAATAAGAGCAGTGTAAGATCTCCCTTCTCCGTATATTTCTTCATTTACTAAGACTGCGTCCGACTTAATATTTTTAATTTAATAATCTCTACTACCGTTCTGCGATATTTGACATCAAAACATCGTGTATCTTGTTAAAACCCGTTTAACATTGTAAGATGACGACGCGACACTGTTATGATACTAGTCAAATACAGAAAACTCGTTATTATCCGCCAAAAAGGGGTGATACGGATGCGGCGCCACACAAGAAATTACCTGCCAGCATCATCATTAATATCAGTTTAGTATAGACTTCAAACAAGATAAAATGTCTTGCTGTCATCAGCCGTGTAAAGAAACGGAAACAGTCAAAGTTTACATTTATATTGTATGTAGTGTGATAACGAGATATATCCTACAAACAAATACGGTGACAAGACAAGCAATGGTCTCCAACAAGACTACATGGTTAATAATGACAGAATTCATATAATATCGACTTGGGTACTTCTGTCAACAGTCATTTATTCCTTCTCACGATGTATCACTGACTCTTTGAGCTGGCTTTAATATTTCTAATGTGTTTACAGCATAAGGTATATCTCACAAAATACACCGTCAAAAGAACTGTAGCCCCCTGTCATATAAAATAGACATCAAGCGTCAACATTTCTCCCTGAGTACAGCTCACAGCATCCCAAGCTTTATATATGTAATTTACGATTTTATAATATTTTGATAGCCATCATTATCTTCCAACATCATTTCCGGGAGTATTCACTGCAGAGAGAAATGTATATGCGCGACTATACGTGTGTACATGTTACACAAGATGTGAGTTTATACGAAACATAGAATATGCATGAATTCAAAGAATTCCTTTACAGATTGCGGGAAAAATCCTGCACCGCGGTGCGACACACACACTTCATCCTTCCCAGTATCTATCATCTACTACGTTGTGCAAACACACCCTACATGAGTCTCAATTTCTCCATGATATGCTCTATCATCTTGTCGGTTCTTTATCTCATCACATCATTGCCGCCAACCTAATTCCTCCCTCTTGTTAATGCAGGCAAGCACGGTGTGAGTAGAAAAGGAAGACACGCTTATAAAAAGGAGAATGGAATCTTCACACGTCATTTTATCGATTAAATGATTAATCATTTGCTTCCACCACTGATCTAGAACACCTAAGTTTTCCTCCCTTTTTTATCTCGCTTTCTCTTCCCCGTATGCTCTGAATTTTGTAGAATTCTGCTAATAGTAGTAGTTGTCGTAGTAGTAGTAGTGAGCGGCTCACAAAGTCTAATAAGAAAAAACGAGCGTACATATTTATAAAAGAGTAAAGGAAAACAATCCTGGAATCTCCTAGACGTTGGGAGGAGCTGAGTTTCTTGTGAAAGCAGGTAGTTTTATTGGTACTAAGTTGGCTCAATGAATGAAGGGAGAAAAAATAGCGAAAAAAGGATGAGTGAAAGCGAGAGAGGGTAAGAATGATGTTGCAGATTAAATGGGAACGAAATAAAGGAGGAGAAAGCACAAGAGAAAGACTGTCGCCACAACGTTCCTAGTCTGCGTAGTCTCCACTGTATTCTCGCCCGTAAAAGCGTAACACGCGGTAGTACGTGCACAACAAAAAAGACATTTTAAGTGCTGGCAACAACAACAACCGTAAACGGTATTTATTATATAAATTACCGACTTGATAGCCCCACAGTGTGCAGTATCTGTGTACATATTATAAGTTTGCGAACAGTTATGGTATATGACAGATTAAATAATAGAGTGTGTGTATGTGTATATCTACAGGCTTATGCATTCAACCAACCGACCAAAAGCACGCATCCTTCAAAATGTTTTTTTTCCTGTTTTGCTCTAAGGAGCGGTATACAAAGAAGGAAGAAGCGCTTGTAACAAATTACTTAAGACGTCACGTCGGACGCCGCTACCAAAAAGGAAAAGCAAAAATAAGAAACGATGTTGTGTAGCTTAATTCCGCTTCAGGAATATGATATATTCTACTTACTAACATCATCTTTCTGTCCTTTCTTATTTTCCTCCGTTTTTTCCCTCCTTTTAAAGAGGGAGATGAATGAGTGCAGGGTTGAAAAGGGTATAAATGGCGTTATCAGAGTAATAAAAAAGCTTGTTTATGTGCAACGTTGCATATACATGTATTAGTAATATTAAGACTATTAGACTAAATGACGAAAAGAGAAAGTAGTAGTGAATGGAGTGGAGGAGGCATCTTTGAGAGAGTTTTGCCTCAAGTAATACTGTTGCATAAACACTAATACTATAAGTATAATAATAATAATAATAATAATAATAATAATAATAATGAGAACTCCATTGACATTTGATTCCGTATATGCATTAAGCATTATGAGGATATATCGTCTAATTATTATAGGATTCAGCCAGTGTACACTTTGGCATCGCATGAAAGAAATATCTCGCCGTTCGGGCAGAAGTAATGGTAAGACGAAGTTAAGTCAGAACAAACATATATTCTTATGTTGGTAGTTGGTAGCTAATTACTAATTTTATCAATAAACGTGAGATTGAATAATGTCCCCAATAACAAGGTTACAAAACAAGCTCTTCTGAACAAGGTGAAAGTAATGACATCCTACAGTGTAAATAAAAGGGAAAATCTGGAATTCAAACTGTTTTTGTAGCACAAGGCTAATAAAGCATAGTCAATCTTCTCTAATAAGTTTATTTATAGTTCACTTATCTTACTTTTGCTATCTTCTTCTTATTATTAACCTTGTGTAGCATATGAGAATAATAGATGGTATTGAAATCTCGTAACTTACTTCACTTTCTTGTATGGTTCAAAGGACGTTACACAAGATGTCTTTCATATTATTTATGTAAGTTTGGGATTTTGTCGAACAAATACTCTTAGTCACGTTACGATTTACAACACTATTTAACTTGATCAATTTTCAAATGGAAAGAATTGCTCAATACATATTCCGCCAGCATTTCATGATTTTTTTCTCTTTTTTTCTCGGCATATTAAATAGTGAAAGCTACATATTGGTTTTACATTGTCCGTCCGTCTGTCCGTCAACAAATATCTCAAGATCGAAAAAAAAATACATTACAATTACATTGAAATTACATTTTCCGCAGTAAATGGATGGTTAGCTCTCAAGGCGTAGGACATTTATGAAAAACTGTTTGTTCCAATACTGTCAATCTCTGTTTTTATAAATTTTCTAGTGCAACTTTATTATATCTTTCCAGGTTTACATCTTATGTTCTACGGTTAGCGGTACTCTAGTTCTGCACGCAATATAATTATTCATATAAAAAATTGAACCTCGTCAAAGCCAACCTGTAATGCCTTAAACTTAAAGGCTTCAAGTAATGCAAATTTTACTTTCTAGTAGTATTAATAGTATTTGACATACTTTAAACGTTTGAAAGCAAACCTACTACTAACATCAGCATCTTGTTTGTTTTCATGCCATAAATTATGGACAATTTCCGCCAATGTAATATGCTTTAATTTATTTCGCATGCAAGCCATGTTTCCCCCATAAGGCTTTTGAGTGTCTCGAGGATTTAGTGAGGATGAGACGTTGTCCCCAAAGGAAATCGTGGTAGAGGAGTTTCTTCATCGACACTCCATTCCTTGCTGTTGTGCGTGCTGAAGGCGCACACAAGCATTCTTCCACTTTCATAAAATATAAATAGCTCTGTTTTTCTTTCACGCTCCCTCCATGTTCTTGGTAGTTTCGTTGATGAGGAAAAATAAAGGCATAATAAGAATTCTCGAGATGAGGAAAATTCAAAGGGAAGTGTGCAGATGAGACGATGATGAAAAGAGTCCTTTTAAAAATTATTACGAATAAGCAGAGTAAGTGCTTTTATCCAGGGACATCAGTAAATAATGAGTCTTTCCTTTATCACGTACGATCCTTCAATTTTAACAAAGGGAAACATGCCAGCCGGTGAATTTCAAGACATTATTTTAGGGAACATACGAAGGTAGTAAATTGCAATGGGACGATGATGATGCTCTTGTAGATGAAAGTATAATGACAAAATATTGCTGAAATGCTGAAGCCTGCTCGTCGAATTTCTATTAAGATTTTTAATTTGGTATAAAATCGGACATTCTAATTTCACTTATCTTACCATAAAAGCTGACTTTTATCAAATTAAGATAAAACTGTACTACAACAAAATTCAATTATAATTTGCCTCGTCAAGCATTCTTGGGAAAGTCGTTGTAACTCCTTCAAATAACGTGCCCGACTCCAGTAAATGTACATGGAGCCATTCTCTGCCAGCGTTTGTCAGTTTACTGTGCTTTAACTCTGTCGTAACGTCACATAACGAACACAGTCATTTTGGCAGTCGGACAACTCCCTTGTTGTCTTCTTGCACCCTATATTATATACAGGGGCATAATCCCCCAATGCGGTGCGGTAAACTGGAATAATAAGAATGAAGACTCTCAACAAAATTGCATAAGCCCCAGCAAGACCACACGTCTTTAATAATGATCATGAAACGGCTTACAACTTTCTTTCAAATAATTGGAAATCCCAGGGCAAAAATCCAAAAAGAAATCAAACTGACGTGCAGCTCTTCATCCACATCTAATGAATATCAGAGATTTGGTTTCGCCTTCTGCCTGCAATGTTCCGTCATTCATATTGGATTACTTGTAATCAGAATGAATGCCATTGCTTTCCCACTCATTTGAGCATCATCATAAACACCAATAAAGCGGGCGTGTCATTCCCCTAAAGAACTCTACTCTGATTTCACCAAATTCTTATGAAAAAATTGCCGTACGCTTTACCCCAAAAAGTATCCAATCTCCCATTCCAGCCTTGTCTATTTGTTTACGTAAGAAACAAAAAAGGGATACAGGGAGCGCATTTATGATCTGTCATTTCATCAGAAAAGCACAATTAAGGTTATCTAAACACGCATTCACATATAGCGTGTAGAATAATAATGAAAATATAACAATGGCTCTCTGTATAGATATCCACCTTTTCATCCACACAACATGTTTCATTGCATCCGAAAAAGTACGAATAATGCTGATATGGTCAACAAAAGACGAAGTCTAAAAAGGAATCTCCTGCTTGTCGTCGTCGTCTTCTTCGGGGAAAGCGGATATATGGCACTGGTGACTAGAAAACTCCTTTGTTTATGAAAAAGGAAGAACGGACGGACGGGAGACGAGACGGGTAAAAGGAGAAACAAACATAGGGACATAAAATAGCTACGTAACGCATACAAAAAAATGTTTATAATGTATACCCCTTGTGCTGTCACTGCCATTTTAGTTTCTGTTGTGCAAGCAAAACACTGAAACAAGTCCTGTCTTTCTTTTTGTTGTCCTTTTCCGTCTTTTCTTCTCGTCGTCGACTTCAATTCTTTTCAGTATTTACGTAGCTAAAAGCAGAGAAAGTAATGATTTTGCCGGGTTTGTCTGAGCGCTTGTTTGTGATCGAAAAGACTTCTGGTGGTAGTACCAAATTTGACACAGCGATGAAGGAATTTAATATCATGAATGGGAAACACAGCTTTTGAGTCGCATATCGGTCACACCCCAGGAGGGGTGAAAGAAGCATTTCCACTAATTTTTATAAATTGCAAGTAGCCTGAGCAACCAACAATGCGAATGTCGCGTCAGACGATGAGTGCTCGGTGTCCTTTCAACAGAGATCGTTTCCCCTGCAATTGCATTGCAGGGGAGTTATTTATTTATTAGAATGTAAAACACAATATGCGGCTTGACTTCCATCTGGCGTCTACTTTGATGTTAGATGTGTTTACAAAACATGATTGCATATCTGTTTTAACCCATTCAAAAATGCACCTTCCCTGCTTTACCAGTGGTCGTCGCCTGTGTATTTCCTTTCAAATCGTATACCCTTTTAAAATATGGTCATCCTCATAGTTGCCGTCCCCCTTCTCACCACTATACTACTGGCATTGTCATTGAAGTTTGGACTTTTGGTCTTTATGCATTATTTATACGCAAATAAACATAGCATACACTTCTGAAAACTTGATGGTAACTAAAAGTATGCGACAAATGAGCACAGACTTACACCAGTCACTAGAATACTTTATATGTTTATCCCACCTCGAAATGTAAAACTATAGCAACAGCAGTCAACGGCAACTTTCACCAAGGAAGGAGGAAACGATGACGGCATGTTGTTGCTGACTGCTTGTTTTTCTGCTGAAAAACACAGAATTAATTTCCATAATATACTGACTTTCACTTGAGCAATAATAAAAACAACAATGTACTGGTACTACTAAGGCTGTGTACTTCTTCAATTTCTACATGCTTTTCTATAAAGTCAATATGTTTCATAATGGGTATGATACATGTACATTCGTTTCCTCACTTTAGGGAAGAAAAAATTGATCGTTGCATTTTGTTAAACATATAGCGATATGAGTATCTTTCTCGTCGTCGTTGGAAAGTTGTAATCAGGGGGCACAATAACAACAACAGAAAGAAACGAACGGCAGACAACAGCGCAACGTCCAGGAGACAAAGGGGGAATGATTTTTTATAACGACGCGGCTTAAATGAGAAAAGTGGAGGTGGAAATGGGATTTTTTTGTTGTAAGCTGAGTTGAGAGCACCCATGTATCCCAGCAACAAGGAGCGAAGGAAGATGTCGGTGGCTAGGTTTTGAGATAAAGGAAGAACCAAAAAGCGAACACGGGTATGACGACAAACTGAAGAATCGTATTCATGAATCTATACTGGCTCCTTGGCTCCATTATGAAGTAGCGGAAGCTTTCTTATTGTATTTACATTTTCCGTTTGTCTGCGCGTTATCTTTGCAAATTTTGAGATACTCTTTTCAAAACTCAATGAATGACCACGTTGCCCCAGGTTGTGTACTTTCTTTTCCGAACTTCTGGTAAAGGACATGTTTTTCTTCTATAATTTATAGTAGAAACTGCGTTGACATTCATTCAGCTACTTTCCCATGCCAGTGTTGCTTGCAAGCTGTTTTCACAGCGAGTATGCCGACACATGTTACTTGAAAAACTTCTTGAATGTGCGTATTTACGTTCTAAAAGTTTAAATGTTTGCCTGGAACTATTAGAGTTAGGCATTTTGTAGTTCGCAGTTACAAGGCGGTGGTATTTACCACAAGGATATTGTGTCGTCTTGTTGGATCATCCACCATCTCCAAAGATGGGTCTTTTGGGACTGCCTACCGTACCGTAATGGACAATGTATATGCCCCCGTTTTCTATTTTCTTCGACAGGACAATGACACCATTATCGACATTGTGGCATTACCATTTTACACTACGATCACTCAAATGTAAGTTGAAAGCTGCCTATTTTAAGCGGAGTTGCGGGTTATGCAAGCAAGAGTCAAAGTTAATGTCGTGCATTACAAAACATCCATATGAGTTGCCTTGGATATGTGCTTTTCGATGTGTCCCTTTGACTTTCTCTTCCATTACGACACGGTAGGTTGCTACACTAACCACTTTATTCATGCAAATCGTACGTACATCCCTGATAAAGTCCCTTTAGCACCACAGCACTGGATGAATTACGTTACGACGTGACATCAGAATTTAGTACAGATCAAAAATTAGTTTTTCCCTAATGCAGCATTTACAATGAATGACTCTTTGACAAGTTTCTTTTCATTCGCATTTCTATTCGTTGTAGCATACAGCCGCATTGGCATTCAGAATTGTACTTTTGAGCAGTTAACGTTTGGAAGTAAAAATACCAAAATGTTATGAACGCTACACACGGTATTACAAAATTGTACTTGGATAATAATAATTATATGAGCAAATTGAGTGAATAATACGTAAATGTGTATACGTCTGAAAAAAATAACAGACTATGCTGGGATTCGAACCCAGTTCTTCTACTAACAGCGCGAGGCAAGATTTCTACTACTTAATCACCGCACATGCTCGACTCTTGTGAACGCTGCTGATAGTCCGCAAACCAGAAACATCAACAGTAGCCGTGCGCATTACAGCACTAAATATGCATAAATCCAACTCGCTCCCATGGTAAACGCCTTAACCACTAGACCACACAGTCATCGTCAAAGTATGGTTGAGTTAACTGTGGTAGCTTACATGCTGCGAAATATATTTAGGTATATATATATAATGTTCAGTCTCCGTCAAATGATTTTACCAATGCTGCCAGTTGAAGCTCTGAAGAATTTCTCTTTAAATGCTTGCTCCACATTTTCCGTATTTAAAATTAAAGTACAAGTACTTCATATTTACGTTAGCAGGAGCGACAAACCTACATATTAGAATCACGGAATCACATATCACACAAAGAAAACAATTAATGTGTGTGAATCACATAGTGTGATTATATCCTGGTCTTGTATATATAATATGTTATGTACTTGTCTCGTTGACTACCTTTGTAAAATGTCAAACAAGCAGCTTCAGCTTCAGTTCGAAGAAGTTAATCTTGCTCCGTCGCTTATATGTTTTAAATTTTTATTCCCATTCTACGAATCCCAACCATATAGGGTTCTCGTATCAGCACGGCATCAGCCTGACGCTATATAGCACTGTGCACATGTGAAAATGCCTGTCTATATATATATATAATTTATATGTATTCTACCCAACAACTTGCTCTAAAAAATTTATTTGCAAATATTTTATTAACGACACTACTGCGGCAAAAACAGCTCCTAAAAGTTCCACATCTCCAATACTTCAATTGGAGATAAATTCAGTAACCTAATTATAAACACGTGTTCCTTCAGTTATTTTATAAAAGACGGTACGCGTCGCTGGCCAGGTGCATATTATAGATTATTTTAACTTGGCAGTTTAGAAAACATGCATAAAATTCGAAGAAATTGGGGCACTTGTAGTGTAGTAGTGAAGCGAGAAACAAAGTTAAATGGAAAAGTTCATCACGAAATATAATGATCATCACTAAGGCAACAATTAAGAAGTTTAGTTTTCCAGCGGGAGATCCTTTGCCGCGGCACAAAGTAAAAAGTAGAATATAGTAGAAATTTGCAGTTTTTTGTTCCCTTACATCTGTTCACTTTGTTATGCTCCTAAAAATTCTCATGACTTATGCATGTATATTCAACACGCTGATTTCTCCGTCGAAGATTTCGACAGAAATATGGCATATAGAGTGGTTTCAAAGAAAATAAGCTTTCTTGCGTTTTTGTCAGTGCAGCTTCTTTATAAAACATTCTAATGACATAACAATCTTCTCATAACAGAACCAATGTGCAACAATACACTTTCTTATCTGTGTATACGTTGTGTCACATTCGAAGCCACCGCCCACCTTTCTCCTTGATGCTACAACTAACAAGTAAGACTCAAGATCTGGTATAATAGAAATTTGAGGGGTTGTGGAAAAGCTATTTAGGATTGTAATTTTCGAAGTCCTAAATGAGCGATTGTGTTTAATGCTGCTAACACACCATTGCTGTGAATAAATTTAAGCATACAACGTTTATTAACTATGGTTTAATCAGGGTGTAGACGTCCTTACAGAGAGTTGAAATAAAAATTGAAACTGAGCTTGATTGTTACAAGTGGAAATTTATCGTCATGACGTGGCGTCACATGTAAACGCGTGCTAAACTAA
>JAHZNE010003899.1:0-22698 GCA_027744055.1 Callyntrura sp. NNG-2020
CTCTGTGTGGCAGAGTGAGTGACCCCATTCCCAAAAGTCACACAATTCACACAATGCATCTTATCTAGTTTAAGTAGGTCTTACACATTCCATTGTGTATGTACTTATACTTTTCTTATTTTTAGCAAAGCAAAAAACCTAGCGTCCGTTCTTTCGTCTCTTCTCTCCATTCTTTCCATCAGCTCCTTCCGCCGCAATCCAATACTTACGTAATTCCCAAGGACTACTTACTGCTATCACGTACTACATCCCTGGTGCGGTACAACAGTGTATGTGTGTGTCATAAGAGGGACAGAATATGGTACTTGCAGCTATTGAAGGCAAAAGTGTGGTAGCTGGCTTTTACTGCTTTTCATTTCACTTGATGATGCCGGCTTTGGCAGGGACTTTGGGTGGATGTTCCATTTTAAGTCAAATTCATACATACATACGCGTACTTACAGTATTGCTGGTAGGCAATACCGCGGCCAACAAGCTTTGTAGTAGTATCAGTATCCTTATTTTAACCCCAACTTTTTTCCCCTGCGTTGTTATTTGGCGAAGAAGAAAAAAAATAAGAAAATGGAAGACAGTAGGAAAACAGTTTTCCAGGTCGTACACAACGCCAGTGGTGGTGGTGGCATGTGCACACGGCCTTGGCTTTTCCGCTACCTGACAAACGTACACAATGTAATGAACTCTAGTGAATTTCGTTGTTGTCAACACTGGTTCCTTTTTCTGTATGCCATGTTGGTCGGTGTATATATACAACTTAGGTGTGTGATGGTGTTTTCTTAGGAGATATTATTTATACTCGTGTAGTCCCTTCCATTTCTCGAGAAATCCTTTAAAACACCAACAAGCATGTGTAATACCGCGTTCAACAGACATAATCAAATTTCTCCCTGCTAACTTTAAAAACGTGTGTTCGCTGTCGCATAGATACATACTGGCATTACACGAAACATAATAAAAAGGAAGCGGTATGGCAAGCACGATTGTCATCTTGTTGGGTTTTTTCTGACAAAAAAAGGAAATCACGCTGTATGCAGAGAGGAAAGGAAAGCGTGTGTTTGTGTGTGTGTGTGTCGCAATTGAAGAAAATTCTCGCATTTTTTTCCTCCGGTACACCGCCACCATCCCTACCAGCAAAAAATAAAACTGGAGGAATAAACATATTGCCACGTTTAGTATTTTAGGGAAGGCACCTAAGTTGTTTGTAGATACAATAATAGTAATGCAGACTGTTTACAGTTTCAACAAGATTGTGTGTATATCCCCTAGAACAGAGGCAGTCACACGTTTATTTTTTAGAGAGGCTGTTTTTTATTTAGCGACCTGGCAAGGAAGGGAATCAAGTCACATGGGAGCTTCTTTCTTTCTCTCGTCGTTTTTTGTTCAGAGTAACATTTCATCAGCTTGTTGGTGGAAGTCAATGTATCGTCGTTGTCGCCGTCTCTTTCCCTCAGCAAAATGTGCTGCTGGGTTTGGGTTACTTCTTGCTCGGCTCCTGCTGATGGTTTGGTGCTGCCTTGATGTTTACTTTTACACACACGACACACAACGTCTTTTGTGTTTGAGTGTAGGTTCACTTCCCAGTAAGTTGTAGGTAGCTACCTACACGATGAGAGAGGTGAATTCTTTTGTGTCCGCTGCCATTCTTCACAAGGCTGATGTTTTGATGATGGTGCTCTTGCTTTTCCAGTTTTCTGTTGTACAAATCGGGGGTATTAGACGCAGAGAACGGTGATGGCATGTTCCTGCTGAGCGGGTTATTGAGAGAGCGAGAGTCAAGATGACTGTTGGTTTGTTTATTATTATTTTTGTTGGAGTCCGTTCCATCTGGAATGGTGATAGAGTGTGTAGTAAAATGGATAAAAAAGGAGAAGTCATGTCAGAAAAAAATCTACATGGGAAATCGAGTCCTTCATCTGTAGCCGTCATATCTAGCATGTAGCAGGATGAGGATGGAAGGAGATTGGCGAGTCAAATAGCAGACGTTTGAGAAAGAAACAAAATGTAAGCGTGCGTGCTACGTGTTTATATCGAATTGAAGGTGAGTGGAAGTTACGCAGTTTTTCGTTTACCCTTGGGAATTTTCCAAGAATGAGTTCCTTTCTCTCTTGATAGGTTTTCTTGTTACGAGAAAAGTTGGTGAAATCGAAACCGAGTAAAATGAACAAAACGGGGTGAAATAAGGGTTTTCATCGTTCGTTGTAAAGAAAAACAAATGGGTTCTCCTATTCTGTATAGTGAGATTTCACTTGATGCACAAAAGCTAAGTGCATATGTCCTTATGTTTAACTTCCCACTTTAATTTTTTTCTATTGTACACACCGTATTAATCGGCATGTTAATCTTTGCTAATTGCAACGCCCAATAAATCTTCAAAACAAAACAGTGCTCACCAGGGGCAGCATCAAATAACAATATTTGTATACCAAGAACGTGTCAGCGGAGTGGAAAAAATAAGGGTGAATTTATGTTGATTGCAAAAGCTGCAGGGAGGAAGATGGCAACGGCGAATAAAGCAAAAAGCGAGAAAGGCTATTGAACTGGGCTTGGCACTTCTCCTGGGAAATCACAATGTATCACTGCTGCTGGTGGTGCCTGCCGCTGTGCTCTGCCGCTATTTCTTTTTGCGAGACGTACTACTCCTCAAAGATGAGAGAGTCTGAGACCCGGTCACATAATCATTGAGAAACATTTACAAAATAGGCAAATTGAATTGAATTGGATGTACTAGTGGCTCCAGATAGGGGGCCATTCAAAGTATGGAAAAGCAGGGCGTTTGCATAATCTTATGGCAAGATAAGCTTTTAATGAGCCCTTTTCTCAGTCTCTTATCTACTCCTTTTATCACACAGATTGGATCCCATCGTCGTCATCATCGTATTATCCCATCTCTCTCTCTCTCTACAAAGATTCTCTCTCCTGTATTATCCCGTTGTTTGTATGCATCCATTTAGAAAATGTGAAGTCGTAAAACGATTCTTTTGCTCGACAACAACAGTCAGAAGCAGCAGCCGAGCAATTGGATAACACCGACTTATTTCTTCCCATTTTACCACTGCTGCTGTTGGCACAAAGTGTGGTACATATCAGAATTGGTTCGATGGCAAGGGATAATAATATTGAATTGACGCGTAGTGTGAACGAACGAACGTGCATCAGCGATTATTAATCCAAAGAGATGTAGTAATTCAAGCAATTCTCAAAATCACCGCAGTCCCATTTACATACACGCACTGTGCTAACGTTACTCTGATCCAATTCCGATAATAGATACACACAGACACACAGCAGTGCTGGCAAACATCCTATCATTCTTTGAAATACACAGACGCACTCTCTCTTAATACCACTATGCTATACTTAAGCTTATGAGTAGGTGGAGGGGGTTGAAAAGAAGTGATCTAAGAATCTGATAACCTGCTTGACATAAAAGCGCTCCAAGAGCGCCATACCGTAAAACAGGGCTGAATGACTGGTCGTGATTTAGTGTGATGGAAAGAGCACCACTGAAAAAAAAATTCAAGCCATTACAACAGTTACTCTTAAGCGATGACGCATAATATTACACGCACAAATAGCAACTTTAGACCGTATCGCCAATACCATCATCATTATCATCCTCACCATCGTCGTCTACAGCAGGCTACATGCACTCTACCATATCATGCGTGTTTACCGTGTAACTGAAACAACCAAATTTTTGTCAGTGATGCTTCGATTTTTGCCCGGGTAAAAGAACGCGTGCTTTTTTCCGTTTAGATTTTTGTAAAGGAGATGAATATGGCATTCTTCCGCCGGCTAAAAAAATGGACAAGGATGGGTGTTGATATTGATAGTAGTACTTTTATTCTTGGGGGTAATGGCAGAAAAGAATGTGTATGAAACGAGGGAATGAATAAAAATTCAAAAATAGGCATAAAAAACTCGCTGGGTTTGTAACGGGCTGCTTTCACGACTCCCGACTGGCTTTAACTGTCGACATGAATATGTAGGGTGGCTGCTGTCGACAAGACTCTGAGAAATGATTGATGAACTTCCGATTCCAATAGAGATCAAAGTTATTGCATTTTCGCACTCTCTTCCAATTTAACGTGGCTTTTCTTTGGGTACACACATACGGCGGTATATCCTCTAGTAGAAATATAGTAGTAGGAGCGCAGTAGTGTTTTATTCTTTCTTATCCTCCACGCTGAAAGGAAGAAATCATGTTATCATGACGCCTTTCTCCTGTAAAACACCATCATCATCATCGTCTTAGAAAACAGCAAAAAAAATCCTGGGCAAGCATTGCAAGAATAAGATGGAGCAACGCGGAGAAAATGCATAACCAAGTAGGTAGACACCCAAGTTTATAAAAAGTTCTACAAAAGTTAAGTATCCACATAATACACAGGCCGATCAAAAAATCTCTACTTCCTTCTACGTACAATACATTATTGTACACGTAATAATATACGGATTTCACTACCCCTACCACTTCCCTGCCGCTTTTCACCCAAAAACCCTTTTTCTTCTCTTTCTTGTATTTTTCATATTCATTGGGTATAGTAGTTACCTAATATAACGGTATTAGTGGTTGTTGATACAGCCGTATTACCAATTCCTCCGCATCGATGATAAGGATCCCACTCCTACTAGATTTGCTGCTTTCCTTGAGTTCCTCCCAGCTTTAAGCTGCTGCTGCTGTAGCCTTTTGCATGCTCATCATCACTCGCACGGTTACATTTTTTTGAATTTCTTTGGATAAAACTCTTTTCATCTCGAAACCCCCAATCCATCCTGTAACTTTTCATATTTACCTTTGGCAACCCAAATTGTGAGGATTCTTTCTGTAGCCGATACCACTCACACTACTCCTTTCCTTTGCGTCTATCTCCTTTTCTCTCTTTACTTTTTTGTATTAACAATGTGTGAGCGCATTATCATAATGTTAAATAAGTGCTATAGTAGGCTATAATAGAATGATAATATTACATGTATTATACTACGCCCCAGCTTAAAAATGGATGTACGTATTTAGTTAGATAGATAGGTAGAGAGAGATAGGGAGAGAGGGAGACACATTCATTTTCTGAAATTGAACACGTTCCCTGGCTTACAATGCGGATTTCTTGTGGGTTTGCGGAAGGGAATGAGCTGCCACGGAGAGAAGATGAGATGCTGTCCAAAAAAGTATGTACGAAGTACAAACCTATTCTACATGCTCCATGTCGCACTTATCTGAGGTATGTATGCATATTATGCGAATGTGGAATGGAAAAGGCTCATGGCTCATGAGCTGCGACGTCAAACTGTGGAAATGGAATCTGGATGGATTTTGGTGTGTTAAAAATGACGACGACAACGATGATGCTGCCATCGTTGTGACTGTTACTACTACTGCCGTCACCATCTCTGCGATATTTTTTCTGACGATAACGATGATAATAATAAAAGCTCATCGTGCAAACTAGCAACTTCGGAATTCCATAACATGCTTCACTGGTATTGATGTTATTGGTAAAAAGAATTAAGCTTGAAGAGAGAAAGAGAGCGAGAGAAAAAGAAGAGCTGATATTAGATATGACGAGCCACCAATGGAAGGCTCAATAGCTACTTCTTTCTAAACACACAAAAACTATTCGAAAATTGGATTTTCCTTTCCAAAGGGAGACTCTGCTTCCTCATAATAAACGGGCTTCACACTCTGTAAGCTTTTGAATACACTTCGCAAACGGAAAATTTTAATTCCTCGGGTTTAACGAGGTGATTTATGGTTTGCTGGAATTTGTATCAGAAATGTTGTGGGTTTCATTTTTTTTATCCCCTCGAACATAAAAAAGTTTTCTCCTGATTTGTTTATTATATGTATATAATGTATATATGTATCCGTGAGTAAATATGATGGAATTCCTCTCTGCTTTAATAATCAAACATGCAAGGATGGAGGCAGCAGCGAGATTGTGTTGCGTGTTAATGTTTAATAAATTTTCGTGAATGTCTTTGTAGGCATTTATAAACTCAAATAAACTGTGTGCTGAGCAGTATAATACCTGTAAACACTTGTGTACCTGAAACTGACGGTTTGGCAAGGGAAAACATGTTGGAAAACTGCTGCCATGTCGCAGAAATTTGAGCACAAATAAAATTTCCTGCGAATGGGAGTCCAACCGAGAGAACGTAAAATATGAAGGGTAAAAATATAAAAAATATAACGGCACTGTTGCTTCCATCCGTCATCAAATCCGTATATGTGTATACAGTTCCCTAATATTTTTATCATTGTAATAGAAAATGGAAGGAAGAAAGCGAAGAAAAAGAGAAAAGGAGAAATGAGGGGAACAAATAATCTTTCTGTGACATCAATTGCAGAAAAGATAGCAACAGCACACACACACACCCACCATCATCGCCACAATATTAAATGACAGACAAGCAAGCTGGAGAAAGAGGCAGCAGCTTGATTTATAGGAAGAGGCAAATGTTATATGATGGTGCTGTGACTGATGTGTTTGATGCTTTCCTGAAAGAAAAAAATGGAAGCCTGAAAGTTTTTGCGACTTACTTGCCCCACCAATGTCACTCTTTTTTTCTGGTACTGTGGCTCGCATGTAGTTGTCATATGATGGGAAATTGACAAATGGAAGGGATTATCTTGATAAGCTTGGAGATTGATATTGGATGTCTCTCAGAGATTTTTGGCTATAGAATCAGCTATGAGAAATGAATGCTTTCTTGTAGGGAGGCAAGTTTTTAGTTCTGGGATACGTTACAATTGCTATAGGGGAATAAATAAGTTGAGTAATATGATAGATAGAGGAATAATCGCCGGGAGAAGGAGGGAAACCTAACGAAAGGAGAGAAAAAAATGAATGAACGAGTGAATAAATAACATGATGGTAATGTATCCGTGCATGCCTTTGTCTGTTGAAAATCACTTTTCAGTACAGTGTAGCATTTATACACAAAGAAATACCTTCTTAATATGCATAAGGCGTAATACGGATTAAATAGGTAGATGCAGGGAGCCGTTGTATATGGAAAATGGAAACTTTTTTCCCCGATTCGGTACGGGGAAAGGTTTCTGTCAGGTCTACACTTCACATAAAATTTCTATTTGTCTCATTAATCGTATTTTCGGAAAAGCCTACATTTTTGTCTATGAACTCATTTAATTTTCATAGAATTGTGTATACCATTACCTTAATTAAGAATAACAGCCTGATTATCGAGTGACAATGTGAGGGCAGTACAATACTGTGGCAAACTACAATAATAGCATTATAGTATACGGATGGCATGTCCTGTAGCCACAAGCTAATATATCTCCACTTCCCACACCACTAAAACGCAAAGTGACAAAACCAACATTTCCAGAATACACGTTTGTCAAGTCAACTTTGCCTACCATTTTTGTCTTTACACGCACACGCTTTCACACAACTCTGAGAGAAAATGCGCTGGCGGATCCTTCATCATTATCAACTTATCCCGACACATACACACACACACAAACACACACACATTATATACGTACCGATACTGAGAATCCTTTTCCCATTTCTCCTTTTACCCGAAAAAACAACAGCTTTCTCCTCTGACACAACAAGGGCTAAATAACAATCAAAGCATATCTTTGTTTGCTATCAACAACTCGCACAAAAAAGCGACTACTTTTACCACTGCTACCACCACTATACCACCACTCTGTTGTTGTTCCATCCGCGACTCAAGTCATAATTATGAAATCCTGGGAAATGAGGTCATGTGTTGTGTTTGTGTGTGATCTCCGCTATTCCAACAACAACTGCTATTTCAACTCACCAACACCGCAAACAACAGCCACACGTTTGGCGAATGAAAAGTCGTTCGACTGTATCAGCAACAGAGGAAAATGTAATTTCCTTGTAGTCCCACTATCCCAACTACCTATTAAACAAACTGCAAAAGAAGAGAGAAAGAGAGAGAGACCTGTAAATCTCTTTTACTTTTGTTATTATATTTTTTCTACAATTCTCTGCTGCTCCTCGAACTGCGCCACACACGTACGCTAGTAGGTAGATGCACGCGAAGGGCTTGTAGAAACGTCAGCCGGAGAGAGCATTTCAGCTTCAAACAGAATTACTCGTCGTCGTCGTCGTCGTTAGGTTGGTCTTATATAATGTGGCCTGGCGTAGTAGTGGTAGTAGTAGTAGCTTTCTCCTGGTGCACGCTTTCAAAAAGATTCCCTGTTTTACTTTTCCTATTGTAGTGGCGCGGTTTGCATTTTTCCCTCTCTCTGCAGAATCACTCCATTCATTTCGGTTATTCAGGGAGACAACAGAGAAAAGTTACAAAACGAGCACAATTATAGAGCCATCATAATATGCTAAACTGTAATGGAAGCCCATGTACCAAAGTACACACATTCAAAAATGCGAGAACAGAGGAAAAAATTAGAGCACGAGTCGAGCGTAGTGACATTATTAACTAAATAAAGCGAAGAGAAGAAGAGCAAGGAATACACAAAATACAGTAAATGTAGCAGAGAATTTAAATAAGAGATGGAAATCAGGCAACCAAGTCAGGACCAGCCGCTGGACCTTCGAAGAAGGACGCCTGTTATGTTGTTGTATGCTCTCATGTAGGGGAATACTTAAGGCGCATCATGTTTATTCTGTGTGGCAAGCTCATCTTCCACTCTGTTTGATAATCATATTCACATTACCCAATTCTTTTCCCGCTGTTGCTACTACCCTGCGTGTGTGTGTGTGTGTGTACAGATACTCTAACGGCCTTGGCTTTATTTCCTTCGCATTACACCCCCCGTTACTTTCTTTTCCTATCTATCCACACTATCTGTCCCGCTCTCCTGTCTCCCACATTAAAATATGATGATGACATTTATCAAAACAGAAAGACAGAGTACAAATTAGATCCCTTTCTTTTTTCATCTCTCTAGGCCCTCGCTTTAGCTTTTTGCATCTTATCCTTTTGTTGTTTTTAAGTCTTTTGAGATTTCGTCCTCTCGACTTTTTCTCTCACAGTCACGCTTTCTTTTTTGACACTTTGATTTCTCTTCTGGACATGGGAGGTCAACAAGAAGACGGCGCTGGGAGAAGACAAGGGAAAAATTATTGCAGCTACTTTGTTTTTTGAAGAGTCGTACTCTCTCCAGCAACACTACTACTGTGTAGCTCCTACTCGCAGCAACAGCACCACTTTTGTGAGTGCGTATATATACATCCGCATCTTTTTTGCTGATGGCCTTTTAACAAAAGCGCCACATCACAACATATTCCAAGCTCATCCATCATAAACACCATATCATGCACTGAACAGACATCATCTCATCAATTCATCCCTCACATAACCCCTCGCCAGAGACATGTACATACGGAGTTACACACTTCACATGAAGGTAATATCTCAAGCAGCTGGGCATGTGATTAACTAAATGTTTCACTTGTGTTCTCCTCATCCCGCTCTCCACAGCAGTGATAACAAAAAAGTCTATGAATTTTCAGCGCAGACTTCTCTACACCCATAAATTTGTTGTGATTATTCCCTCCGCACACACTAAACCATTTTCTACGCCTATCTTTCTGACCCGACGAGAGACTCTACATCATCAAGATTTCACGACTTGTCTTCCGTTTCTTTTTCCACTGCTCCTGCCGTAAAGATAATATGTTACACTTACACATACAGAAAGATACCAAACAGTAACCCGCGTGTACGTATAATATCAGATTGAACAGACGGGCTACTTTGTAGCCCGGATTATCTCCGTATATGAGCTTTAGATCTTAATACACTCAAAGGCCCACAACGCACAAAAATATGAAACCCAGAGAGGAAATCTGGACGGTGACGAGAAACAAAGTAGGAAGAAAAAAGGGAAACCTGTCAACTTATAAGCGGGCTTCCGCGTATGACACACACACACAAACATACATTGGGAGGATGAATTGTACCGAACATAGCGAGTGCATCATTGAGGGTTGCTCCTGTTCCTGTTACTCAAAAACTTTTTTTCTCGGGGAACAACAACTTGCAACTACTGGTGTATGATGCATTCTTAGTATATTATGTTTACTCAGCGTTCCATGTGAGTAGACTTATGCCAAGGACAACGACATAAAATGGGATAAGGATGACAGGCTTCTACGACTTGGACCGCGCGGCTTCTCTCTCACACATTTTTTTCCCTGGGAAAGTATTATCCTTTTATATGATACATATATTTTATTTTTCCGTCGCTTTCCTTCTTGATAGCAAGAAAAGTAACTAGATTTATGTTTTAGTTTTTTTGTGTGTGCTGTTAGTTGAGTAGAGTGCCTAAGACGGCAAAGGACCAACACTGTATATAAAGGAGCCAGGGGACATATCTGGAAACACAAGGAGCAGTGACAAGGGAACGCGCAAAAGTAGATAATTTATATGAAATGATGAAAAGAGCGAAAAGAAAATGTGAGTCTCGTAATAATAAAGTAAACTGCTGCTGCTACTGGCGCTTTAGGTTGGAGGATAAAAGTGGTTGACAGCTGAGAGCTCATAAGTTGAAATAATTCTTTTTTCACTGCCGGCGCACAGGGCAAGACTTACAGAGAACATCAAATGTATGCATGTCCACAGCTCATTTCATTTCTATTATTTTGCATAAATAATCCTAAAATAATATCCTAGTGGTCCGCGTGTTTCGTACAACGGTTGAGAAGCCCATTTCGGGTGTAAAGAGTTAAAAAACGAAAAAAGCAAGAAAGAAGTGATAATATAACATAGTCTACCACGATTACCGCGGCCGGGTGGCAAAGAAAATTTGGTGGCTTCAATTTTATATTATGGTGGCTTGTGTGGTGGTGAGGAGGAGATTGTGACGATGTCAGTGGTGGAGGTGGTCACAGGCTGAAGTTGAATATAAACGGTTTTATGGCCAGTGCAGACCTGTCACACGGTGATAAAAGGATACGGCCACTGCCACCTTTATTATTATGCAAAAGGAGAAAATAGCTGTGAACTGTGAAAATTCATTAGGATTAAATTTTTTATGCTTACATGGTTATCCAGGACGTGACGGTATTCTCTTTGCTTTTTCTCATAAAAAAACTGTCTACCTACTCACACACATATATATTAGATTATGAATATGTACTTTACCTTATAAGCACGTTAAAAGCAACATTAAAAAGTATTAGAAACTAAATCTGCTGAATGATTTTTTATGAAATTCCTTATGCTTGTATGAATTCCTTCGCGTATGAAAATTTTCTTTTCTGCACCCACTCAAGCGCATTTACACACAAGTACATTTCTACATAGTATAGAGGGTAAAAAAGAATGTGTGATATGAGGCAGCGAACGCTTAGCAGAAATTTTTATGCTTGTTACTACATATCCTAAATCCCTACAACACACCGTACTTAGCAGCACCCTCATCATAGGTACATGCTCCCGAACGCGATAATGGAAACGGGACCATACCAGAGTATTTTCATTTCGGTATGGGGAAGGATTTGATTTTCAGCAGATTTGCTAGTCATTTGTTACAAAGGAAATGTTTGGTGGCGGTGGTGGTGTATTCTGTTGCTTGCCTTTTTACATGGTCTGGTCTTCTTATATGAATAAATGTGTAGTATATGCGCGCTTTATTCTGCTGGCAGCACCACGACCTTTAAAAATGCTCCTTTCTCCCATTTCCAACAGCACGCCTCTGCTTACTTAGCCCGACTCTCACTCACCCAAGACGAGCTGAAATGGACCCATATGCATGCAGACAAAGTGTAATGTGCGGTCTCTGAAATTTTCCCAATTGCCATTATTTCCGCGTGCTAAGGATATTGATACTCTTGTGTACAATATATACCCCTGCTATTCTGTAACTACAACCCATTTTCCTATTACCACCGCTACCTATAATGTTCCTACAGCTTATTTCCTCTGCGTTGCGGTGGTGGTGGCGGTGGCAGCGTCAGTGTGGTAGTGCGGAAAGTTGTAGCAAAACCAAACGAAACCAATTGCGATTCTTCTCATCTCAGAGAAAAAAGAACAAGACTGTAAACGGTAAAGGAAGGAAGGAAACATAATAATATACCATCACCTTCACCACCGCCGCCAAATATATAAAAAGCGCTTATGGTTGCACATGGAGGGAGTAGAGGTATATATAGTCCCCTCTTTTATTGCTAGTTACACATTCGAACAATTTTACTCTTGCTCGCTTCAAGGAGAAAGCAACAGCAGAGAAGACGGAGTCCTGTATAGTTATACACGTATACACAAAAACTTTCTTTTTTCTCTCTTCCTGTTTCAGCCTTTGTCGTAGTAACTTTATACAGTCTCTACAGCACACACACACACAAACACTCCGTATGCTTCTCGCCGTTTAATGGAGGAGAACTCTATAAGGGTAACATATGACACACAAGGTAGACAATAATATCTAATAGGCTCGTTCCTCTTCTCTTTTCCGTTCCCGCTCTCCGTTTTCCTTATAGTTTTACTGCGAGCATATTTTCTTTATGCTTGGCTTAGCTGTGAATTTTCCTTTTATGCGTGTGGTGTCGCCTATAATAATACAAGCTAACTTTTACAGCCGTCGCGCTCTTTCTCTTCTTGCACTTATTTGTTCTGTAGAGAAATATTTGTACAAAACGAGTACTTTTCCGACACCAGCCAAAATGACTTTTTTTGCTTTATTCCCCAAAAAGTAACTATTATAACTACCGGTATCCCTGTATATATATACCACGAAGGAAGTTCACAAAAGCAAGATTCTTCCGTTTCTTGTGGGATTGAATGTCGAATGGGTCTTGCATATTTGGATGATACATCCGGATGTTATGTTTCCTTTGGATTTTCTTTCTTTCCAGCGCAAGCATGTGCGTGTACGTTTCGGGAATCTATTGTAATTTGACCGATACATGTAGCAGCGTACGAATGGGGTTCAATAAAATGAAACATTTTCCTCCCAAAAAATAATTTGCAATGCCTGTTATGTGAAACCATAAAATGGGTAGAAACACCAGCAGAGCAGAAAGTAACTTGTGTCTTTGTTCATTATATTAGTTGGCCTCCTGCCATACATACGTAATACCAAATTACACCACTCATGCAGATACATTTGTGTGCGTTTCAGTATTGGTGCTGCTATGCTGTAAGATTTCTTGCTGCTGCTGCTACTGGTGCGTGACTTCCAGATCATTGGTCGTAATCGTAGAGCTAATCATAATATGATAATACAAAAGCGTGTGTAGATCATCAAAGGGATTCATTTTGTACAAGGGCGAGGTATTTTTGCTGGGTAATCTAAATTGGGACAGATGGCTCGTTTCCCCAAGTGAAATCTCTTTTTTTGTAGTTGGGGTAGTGGTACGTGTCCCAGCTCTTAAAACGCGTTGTCCTGAATAGCATTTTGAAAAGAGATGGAGAAAAAGTTAAAAAATCAAAATTCATTGGCGCTGCTCTTTTTTGTGACCGCGTTCCTATTTTGTCATTTGAGTGTGTATGTGTGCGTGTGTCCAAATATTAATGTTTCGGTTCCGCTTGCCATCTTTCATTTGATTTGTATAATTTTTCGGAGAAAACGTTTCATTTGGCTGCACATGTAGGAAGATATTACGGGGTACTCCTCCTTCCTTGTATGGACGAAAAAACCGACATCAGGGAGGAAAAATCAGTTTTAATGATACACTTGCCTGAGTACAAGGGGCGCATTTGAATATGAAAAGCGAAATATAACGAGTTTTTTCTTTTGTTCATAATGAGATGATCATCACGGTCGGAGATATGATCTACAAGAACGAACGGCATATTTCGTTGTTGATGACGATGATGTTTTTTCTCTACGTATTCATGCCCGTTTATATCGCATAAAAAGATAATATATATTTCTGCTTGTTATTTGCACCAATGCAATATGTGCCATCAGATTTCTTGCTTGAATGACTTTGCATTCAAAATAGTGGGTTTTTCTGGCTGCCACCCTGTCCTAACTGGCAATCATCAGCAGTAGACAACATTCTCAAGTAGGTATGGTATAGAGATAGAAGAGGCATATCATTATGAACCTGGAATATTTCTAATACCATGTATTATGATTATGATGATGATTGCAATATAATATGGCTTATCGGGTAGAAAAGCCTCACAGTCGAGATGACTTTTTAATGATTGCATTCAAAGAGAAATAATAACACGTATGACCAGATGATTAAGTGGGGATTATTCTGCAGGTTTAAAATGAGTATAGAAACGGAGACAACGAGAGAGAGAAAGAAATAGATTATATAGAGAGACAGCGTGATAAAGGGCATGTTTTACCATTTTGATAAGTAGCAATATTTTTGGCATATGTATATGCATCACCCACATGAATAATAGGTGGTTTATAGAGGAGATATGTGTGTGCTTATAATGTATTTTGAAGTTTTTTAGTAGTTATGTTAGAGGTGGTAGGAAAAAAGCGGTAGCGGTGTATTTGAAGCCCCTTTGGTAGATAAATTATGCCTATGTGTTTGGTCGAAATCGGAGAATACAAATGGCCAATTATTATTGCGGATGGAACGATGGTGGTCAGTCACAATGTGTGTGTGTGTGTGTGTGTACGCGGTTAAGTTAATGATGATTACGGTATAGTCAGGACGATGATCATGAGGAGCATGATACTAATATGCACTCCGTGAGCAGCTTATAGGTTTAACTATGCTGCTTCTTCCATCAACAGGGTAAACATAAGAAACTGCAACGGTTCAAGTTTAGCGAGACGTAAAGCTAGAGAGAGAGAGAGAGAGAGAGAGAGAGAGAGAGAGAAGTTGTGGTATAAATCTTTTGATGGTGACTGGCGCTTATCTAAATCGTTATAATACGTTTAAAGTGTGCATGTTAAATAATAATGATGCCCGTCACTACGATTGCCTCTGCTGAATTTTGATCGGTGAGAAGATCAACATCATAACAGTGAAGAAAAATGTCATCAGGAACTGCAGAAAACATAAACAAGGCAAGAGGGAGAGAGGGAAAGAGAAAAATACATACACTTTCGGCTTTTTTTATACCGACTTCAAGTCTGAAACTGACTGATGTAAAGTGTTGTTATTGCTGATGTGTATGCGTCGTTTCTCTTGTTATCCTATCACGTCTGATAAGTACACATACACACGCACCGAAAAACGGACGACGAGGAGAAGGATGATGACGATGATTATAACGACAAAGACGACGGTAGGCATTATTACAAAGGTGGACAGGTATATACGCAATATAGTACATTTTCTTCACAGCAACGCACACAGGAAAGGCTTCTGCATAACTTAATACGTGTATTTTTCTCTAGAGAGAGAGAGAGATGGCCGACGTGGAACCGGTTGCTGGTGGTAGGGCAAAGAATGCAGAAGGAAAATATGCAATAATGGTAATTGTTCTGTTGAATGAGGGAGAGCGTAGTAGTAGTGTAGGTTTGTTGGGGATGCCCATGATGACGATGGTGATGCTCTCGTGTGAGTTGTTGAGCACTCAAGGAAGCTTTTTGGTTTTATTATTATTATATAAGTGAAGGCATTATTAAGAGAAAAGTTATTTGCCGGCGCCCTAAGCGCAGCTTAGAAAGAAAGGGAGAGGCGAGCAGGAGTTCGGTAAAGGAAGAAGAGACAATGATGATGATCATCATCATGTTGTTGGTTTAAGTATGTATGAATCTATGTGTATGATAATGGGACATTAGAAATAAAGACGAGAGGAGGGAGGGCGAGAGGGCATTGTTAGAAGCAAGATGTAAGGAATACGCTGACTTGGGTGATGGGAGAAGAAAAAAAGTTTTACATACTTGTTTTTTGCTATAAACGAAGAACGGTATGTGGATAGACGCGTATTGTATGTAGTTAGCGTTGGATTTAAGTTTGTGGTTGTTTTACACAAAAAAGTTGATTACTTTATGATGCACAATTTTGATGGAGAAGAAGGGAAGAGGGGGTTTGCATCTTGAGAGAGTTGAATCAATTTTAAAACCATGTGGAGAGAAATGATGTGGAATTATTATGTGTGTTGGCATATTGCAATGTTATTAGGAAAAACGAAATTGTTCAATGAGTGCATAAGGAGTTGCTTCTTGGTATCAAAGTAGTGTACATAGTTTCTCTCTTGGTGTTGTGTTTATATGTACATTTCGGGGTGCAAGGCAGCAGAAGTCGTAACAACTTGCTCAAATAAACATGCATTCATACTTACTATAAGCATAAGTAATAATAATAAGAGAAAAATATAATACATATCATTTCTCTCGGTGTGTGGAGAGCATGTACATAAAAATAACAAAGTAATCTGTAAGGCCGACATGTTCGCTCGTTTGCATTCCACGTACAAGACGAATGAACTGGATGTCATAAAAATGTCTCACTTTTTTGTATGGTTACGCAGAAAAGGATTTTAACAGTAACAAACTCTCAATATAATCTGTGGATGAGTTTGATAGTGACATTGACATTGGATATGTAGGGAATGGTGAATACAGTAACAATATATATTGTCTGGTGGAGTATGTGAACCCAGTCTTTATGGACGAACACCATCATCGACACTCGATCCGCTTTATTTTGGCTTATGGCAGTACATTTTATTCGGCATTGTTGCTCGGATATGTATGGCTTTGTCTAATAAGTTGTGAATAGCTTCTTGGGTAGGTGTATAATGCAGTGCGAGCATGCAAAGCAGAGCGACGAGAAAGGGGAGGACAGGGTCACGACGTAATGATAATACCACTTTGAGATCTCTGTTAACTCCTGTTCAATGTCTTCCCGAGGAGAAGAAATATCGTTATTACGAGAGATGTAAAAAGACTTTACGTCTTAACACAGAGAGGAGAACTGTAAAGATGAGTTTTACAGTTACGGTTATGGCGTATAAGCTTTCTTACGCACTGAGGGGGGACAGTAAAAGCGTACGCAGAAAATGAATGGGTTACTTGTGAACTCAGAGAGAGAGAGAGAGAAATAGGAGACGAATTAACTTTTACCACGAGGAGGCAGACGCACGAAGGAATTGCTAATGGGCGATTGCACTCACTGGTGCTGACTCAATATATTTCATGATAGGTGAGACTTTTCATTGCGATCTTCCCAGCTATCACCATCTATATAGGGGAATAAGGAAGATTTTGGGTGATAATAATGATATATGTGTATTTTATGGTGTGTTTTCAGAATAATGAATGAGGAGGCGGTCTGACTCCTATTTCATGCATTTACTAATAAATATGTAGATATATATGCATTTTAAATCGTCTTCTTTAATGATTCGTCGAAGAAATTAAAAAGTGGATAAATGAGAATGCTCCTCGTGCTTTTCGATTTCGCAGCAGTAATCTGGTGTACGTAGTGGATGCTTGTATTTGTGAACAGGAAAAAAGGATTCCCTAAATATTTTTTGTCGTTTAATACATTTACGTACTTGCTTTTAAATACGTTTTAACATTAGCAAAAATAAGGTAAAGCTTATGGCTAACATTGCATTAGAGCAACTATTTTATCAACTTTAATTCTGGAATTACATGGAGTGCCCTAAAACTGATAGCATATCACCATCATCAAAAGTCAGGAGCAAGCACACACAAGCTAACATTTTATAACTGATGTGCAGTAGTAGATGGGCGCGGACGTTGTTCTGCTGCTGGTGTTTTGTTGTTCAGCAAAGGATTAAAGTAGCAAATTCCCAGTTGCCCACACAGGCAAAAAATCTGCTTACGTAACCTGTATACATGTTTATTTCAATATACACACACATGCTACTGATAAGCCAGCTCTTTCCTTTTCCAATCCTTTTATTGAGTGTAAGAAGTTTAAAAAGCTTTTTAAATATGTAGTAACCTTACACAAAATTGGAATACTTACAAGGAAAGTTTTAAACATGATACTTATATTTGTCAATATTTAGAACAATTATATGTTTATATGCTTCTACCACTGATAATATTCACTTATTTAATAAAATGTGGTGCTCTGTGATGTGCTCACCGTGTATTTTTTCATTTAGCTTCTAACAAATCGTGGTTTTAATAATCGAAAAAATAAATAAATAAAAATACATGATATTTTTTTAAAATGAATAGCGAGTAAAAACGAAATAAGTTTGGTGACATCAATCCCAGCTTGTCAAACTGCATTATTGATGCAATTTAAGAGTTACTACTCAATACATTTACTTGTCAGTTAATGTGACATTTTGTAAAAATTAAACCCTACCATTGGAGAACGACGACAAAATATATACCGTGTATTTGCTCGCAAGGAAAGCTGAAAATCCTTTTCTGTTTGAGTATATGTACGCTTTTTAGTATCTGATAAATAGGCATGAGGATTTAAGTTCTTTCCCCTTCAAGTTAACGTGATTTTCCCCATTGCTTCTTTTCCTCTCTGAGAAAAAAGATCTTTCTTCAATGAAAGAGGAGCGGGTATTGTGGAAGCCTAGCTACTGCCAAAGTACGCACCACACACAACATCCAAAAAAGCACTAAGCAGCTTATAGCTACACAAGCAGGGAGAGAGAGAGATTCAGAGTTCACCCAAAATCAAACCAATACATACAGTGAGGTTTTTCGTTGCTAAAATACATTGATGCCTTTCAGTTTCCTCTCTTGTGTCCTGAGACTCAAAATGTGTGGTGCGTGTATCGAATCCCGTTTTTTTGCTCAAATGTAACTAACAGGACCCTTTGTACGTTGTTGCTGCTTACAACTAACATAAATACAAAAAACGAGTCAGAACAAAATTTGGTGCTCAATAACGAATGAGAGAGGGTGGTGGTGTGTCACACCGTTGCCGTCTCCTTTCTCTGTTGCATTGTTACTCTCTCCAAGCTCCCAGCATGTATACAAATGGCCATGATAAAAAAGGATTGGCATTTGGTTATGTTGTTACTGCAACCCGTATGTATGAGTGTAGAAGGAATTTAGAGGATAATGTAGGAGCACGAGAGAAAAAGAGCGAAAATACAAGAGTCTCCTGGGTTTTGACCCTTTGCTAATCAAAAGATGTTATGTTATTGCGTCACAGAGAGATGGAGGCGCATAATAATACACAGCATCAGAATCACAATCAGATGCAATCACCCAATCTTCCTTTCGGTTGGAGGGGCGAGCAATGCATTGGAAGTAATATTAATACTAGATGGAGTGGGCTTTTGTATAAAAGTGGGTGCATTTACGCGAATTGTAAGGTTATTTGCTTTGTCGCTACCACTACCGCTTCCACACGGTAATATCGACCTTGTTGTACATACAAGTTGGCTGTAAGACATACAAAGATCACATCACATATTATTTCTGATAATATTTGTGTAGTCGTGTACTACCGTTGGTAATGAGACGTATAGAAAGGGAGGGAAAAGGTAAAAAAATATAAAAAAAATGTCCTTCGAAGGCAACGGCAGATAAAGAAAGGGTACACGAATGTGTGTGCTGCTCCTTTCCTCCTGTTCTACAATGAAAGGGGGAAAAGATAATGTAATATATTAGTTGATGGATGGAACGTAAAAAGAGTTAAGAGGTACAAAGGAGCGTCTCCAGAGATTTGAAGATGCGTGTTGTAAGCCCTTTCATATTTCCTCTGTTTCAATACTGGATGTATTTATAGAACCCACTACAGATTTCGAAACATTTCTTCTATTGAGCCCACCAGGATACCTTTTATATAAAGAACTGCTATAATTGTTTAGTGGTAGTTTAGAACGGTACATGATAAAGCTAACTGTATTTTAAATTGAGGGAGTGTATGGCACAGAGGAAGACTGGAAGCACTTCTTTCCATTTTATAGCCAACGTCATTTTACCGTTATGTGTGATAAAGTCACTTTTCCTTCCTTGAGAAAATACACCGTTACGACTTGTGCAACACAAATGAAAGTTGGTCAATATTGTGTAGGAGAGTACACATGACCTGAAAACAGAACCCGCCTTGAGTGGAGCAGCATTCAAGGCAGCATCAGCAGCACAACCTTTCCGTAATAGCCCAACCATTCAGAATCAGTGAGTGAATCAAATGGCTAACTAGCTCATCATTTTCATTTCCTTCAATCTATCTGCTCTTTTGACATTAGTTGAAGTGAATACTCCATGATGATGACGAGTAGGAATAAAGGACGAGTTAATCAGGCCTCTATTTCATTTTGTATACTTTTTAGATGCTCTACTGCATCTCTCCCTTTCTCTCTACTCCCTCTGCCTAAGCATCTTCTTGTTTGGGAAAATGATTTTGTCGTTTCGGAAAAGGTTGTTGACTTCCAAGTGGATGTTGTATAGGGTTAAACTAAATACTCTGCCTGGTGAGTGAGCCCTTCTCACTGTTTTCTACATACAAGGAAGACAATGGAGTGTATGCTCATTGTTCACGCGAGTACATATTGCCCTGTTATTCCATAAGGATGCTCATTTGCAAGCTGACAAAGAGCAACTGTGTAAAATCTTAATGAGACTAGGAAAATCACTTATTGAACCCACACCCTCATACGCAACAACTAATCAAGCCAGTAGCAGCGGCAGAGGGTTAGATTTTAAATTTTATATACCTACGCACATCGTCGTCATCATCATCATCATCATCGCTACGATAATCGCCCAAACCCATACACTTCTTCAATGGTTATTATAACGGGCCCAGGAAAGCCATTTACTGCTCACCCCATGCTACAACCAATTAAGAAAAACCTGACTTGCTGGAACGTAAAACGTCGACTTTGTCTTTAGTTTTTATTTAACAGCTCTGCTCATTATCGGTTACGAGCTTTTTTTTCTCGCGTTCGCCCTCTCCCTCTCGCTCTCTCTAGTGAGGAGCTTCAATCGAAAATTGAAGCTGAAAGCAATAAAGTTCTTGAAAGAACAAGCAGGCAGGTCGCTATGAGTTGTGTTTAGAGAATCGCTTTCACAAACGTAAATAATTGTGTCTTGGCTGGCAATAAATTAAAAGTTTGGCATGCCTTTCAAATCTCCAGTGTTCAATGAAATATACCACCGTTGGTAAATTTTTTTAAAGGTAAATAATACTAATGTCAATTTCACGTTGAAAAGAGAAATACTAAAAGCTTGACTGTTTTTTTATCGTTTTCCTTCAGAAGTTTTTTTTTCAAATTTCGATTGATTTTTACTGCCAAGTTTACATCAACAAAAAAAATCAAAGTATGACCAGGTTCAGGGAATGTTGCAGTGGTGGCGGTTGTTCAAAAACAGGGTTATTTGTGCTGCTATTACTATTTCTGTTGGACTGGGACCAAAACTCACCAAAGTTTGTTCAAAGTCAGACACGAAATGAGCCAGTCAATGTAAACTGGATCATAAGTTTGCCTTGGGATGTTGCAAATACCTTAAGGGCCCCTATTGGTGGACCAGTTTCTCTTGTATTGTCGGCATTCATGGCTTTGATTTTGGTGTTTGGATTCCTTCTCGCTCCAGTGAATTATATCCTTGGCTATCCTCCTAGAATATATCATGCGTACCGAGTACCTGGCATCCTCGGCCGAAGTTTGCATTCTGACGACGTCGCAAATTATACCCACAACCATTATAACTTTACGGAACATCCTCCTAATCATCAGTTTCATTCTAGACAGAGCTCTAGCTCTGATGGTATAGGCGAGGATTTTGATATGGCTGATGTGCTTGTCCACTTATTTGAAAGGGTGAGCTCTGCCAGCTTCGTGTTTGATCGCGATGAGAACTACGCATTTGGCGAAATGTTTACTGGAAGAGAGCTCGCTGTTCGAGACGAGGGACAAACTGCCCCAGGATTTCTCGACTCGATATTTTTATTAGTTCCGGAAGAGGATGAGATATGCAGACAGCTACTGGTTTGCCATGCACACGGGTTTCTGCCTTTCCTGCCCAACACAGCAGTCAAAATGTATAAACTGTTGAGGTAAACGAAAAAAAATGATAAAGTTGTAGATATCTTATATCACTATATACCCACTAATTACATCTAATTTGGTTCAGCCCCAAACATAATAATTACATATATCTAATGCATCTTCTCTTTTATTTCGCTATCCCACCTGCTCTCGCCGGCTAAATTAGCAAACACTTCTTCGGAATACCGGATAATTACAAGGAGGCTATAGTAATTGGACTGGAAGATCAAGGTGCGTGTGGGACGGTTTACAAAGGTTGCACTAAAGACTTGTTTCATTTTGCGCGCGGATCCATTGGCCAGATTCGTCAAAATATTGCCAAAATGTTACCCTCCGACACAAAAGATTTGTGGAAAAAATTTTACGCCAAGTATCACAAACAATCAGGATAGTCCCAGCGCGGGCTGAATGGAAGTAGACAGGAGCGAATTCGATAGTTTTGGAATGAGTTGTGTTGTAATATCAAAAGAAAAGAAAGATAATCTGTATTTTTTGCGGTATCCTATAGAGAGAGAGAGAGAGAGATGAATGCGGAGCTGCCAACCAATAAAGAATTTATTGACAGTCACTCCAGCTTTGTCCCTCTCTCTCCACTCTCTCTCTAGTACGTTTTTTATGGCGAGAGCACACAAATGCTCGTTCGTTATGTTTTTGTGTAACTATATGTTCTCTCTCTTTCCGTGTTGCACTTGTTCTTGTACGAGAGAAAATTAAAGTGTCATAAATTTTAGAGAGCAGAAACATGTTACCGCGTCCAATAAAATCCTTATATGTTGTTACACCATTAACTAGTAACCACCATTTATTGCAGAAACGTTTCGAGTTAGTGACTGGTTAGAGAGAGAGGGAAAGAGAGAG